>JAHWFP010139625.1:0-13904 GCA_023313725.1 Lithobius niger
CCACCGCGTGGTTATAACCCTTGCCTGAGGGGTAAACAGGGGTATCTCCGGTCGTCTCATTGCGTCGGCAACGTCTGTCGAACTCGTGGCTTGGACGGCTATGCCATTTCAAATTTTACCTCGTTCGTTTGTCATAAATGTGTTCATTTTATTTTTTATATCTAATCATCGTTCATCAGCCACGCCCGTCACTTCTCATCGTTCATGCTGCTCACTCGCCGATGTTCATCACCGCTCGTTTGCAAGCTTCCCATCCATGCTCAAGGTAAATTGGTGAGCTTGATAATTAGCCCTATTTTGCTCGTTAACAAATGCGAACTATCGTTGCCTATCGTTGAGGTTTTGTTGCGTAGATAGGCTAATATTTATCGGCAGGTTGCTACATAGCAGTCCAGTGAGGCGAGTGCAGTCACTGATGGCGTCAAAATATTGTTACGTGAGTGCTTGAATTGACTTTCTGTTCTATTTTCACGCATTTTTCGCAGTCCTAGGCCTGGTCATCCACTACCCTAACTCGTTGCGTGATGTCCTGGGGTTAGCCGTAATCCTCAGTGTTTTAAATTGCTTTTGGCCATTTATTGTGGAGCTTCACCCCATGGCTCACCGTAAAAATGTCTAACCCGTTGCGTGAAGCTCGATAAGTTTTGCTAACCCGTTGCGTGAAGCACAAGAGGTCAATTTAGCCCGTTCCGTGACGCCAGTGCCTGTTTCGTGTTAAAACCTAACCCGTTGCGAGATGTCTGACTTTCCAACTAGATATTTTTGCAACGTTTGCATTGAGGCTGGTTTTGTTTTTTGCACCATTATGAATTGGGTTATCCAGCATCATTTTGTATAACACGAGAGTGATTGTTACGGAGATTCAATAACGTCTTTTATTAAACCGCAATTTCGTAAAACTTAAAGGTTGTGTCAAGGTGTGGTCATTACTAGTGTTTTAGGGTAATTTTCACATTGCTGTGCTAACTATAAATTTTGTACGTTAACCGCTAACTTCACCCAGCGTTCATTAGTGGCCTTAAAACCCCACCAACGAACTCGGGACCTCTGCGGAAGTCAACCCTAGATTTTTTAATTTCCTCCGCTGCCAGTTTTTCCAACAGGTATGGGAAGATGTCGGCTCAATTAACAACAAAGAGCAATATAACCCACCTCGGTTTTTCGACGGTTTGAAGTAGTAAGTACGCGCCATGTGAAACTAGTGCTCTGAGGAAGTTCGCCTCAGATCCTAATGCCAGTGCCTAAAACCCAAGTCCGCGTTCATCCCACCTTCTATGGAGCTAAAATGCCTAAGTTTTTGCTCGTCGGATGTGGTTACGTGCGGTACGTGACACGAAACGCTACTCAATTCGACTTTACAAACGACTGTTGCAGCTGCCCTGAATACAGCATCATCATTGCTTGCCCTAGACAACGTTAGGACATGCTTGGTACCGTACAGCATCTTGTCATAATTTTCGCAAAATCCCATGCAGTGTTTTAAAGGAATGGCGAAAGAGAAGCTTCCTTTAGGAGTTGTCTCCTTTACGATGATGGAATGCTGTAAATTGAATCCGATGTTATCGTTCATACTGGCCGCGGAAGATTCTACTCATCTAACGCCTAGCAGTTCCCCAGCAATGACACTTGATCGGTCGAGCTGTATGCAAGGAGACGTTTCATTAGAGTCCCAAAACCGGGTAATTTAACTCGTCCACTAGCTTATCCCCCAAGTGATATTTAATGCTGTAAAACTAAGCTTGGTACATGGAACCATTACTGATGAGAGACACTACGTCCGCATCGGCAAAACTAGAACCGTCTGCATTCAGTAACCTGCCTTTAATCAGAAGATAACTATTCGCGACGTGTAGGAACAAATCCTGGTTTTCAATTAAAATTCTAATTTTCGAATTGATGTTGTTTAGATTGGTTCCCACTAACAAATTATATTCGTGAAATGCTCTCCACGGAAGAATCTTGTTGTAAAGATCGTTTATATCGAGGTAATGTTCCGTTAAACTCATCTTCTCGCTCTCATTATAAATCTGATGAATGCTGTGTTTTTTGCCCTTAATTGATTATTATCTACGACGAATCCTTTTCCAAATATTCTTTTTTTTTTCTTTCGAATACTAACATTCTTTTATTATTATATACAAAATTATTTTTTAGACATCAGATGAAGTCAGATGGTAAGGTTTCCCCGTTTAAATTTACCATTTCGTTATCTTGAGAAGTTAACCAAATACGAATATTACGAATCTTGTCAGTAGTTATGGAAAGATAAATTAAATTTTGAGGGAAAATTATCATCTTATAACCCGGTGGCACTCCCGGATAAAAAGCGTTAAATGCAAGGTTGAGTGTCGTCATTCACGTAGGGAGACCCGATTATGTTGGTATGAACGAAAATTGTATTAAGCCCATTATATCCACGAATTTTTGACCTTGCTGAGTTTTAGTATAAGTTCCTTGAAGGAACCCCAGGACAGTTCCTAAGTTATTATCCCCCAGAAACAAAATGCCGTAGAGCGGATTATTGATAACACAATTTGTTTTTAAAGTATTGTGATTTGGTTCTAAAACGATGGCATTTTTTTCGTGACCACTTCCTTCTAAAGTAGACTGTATAAAATTATTCAAGTCCAAAATTTCATAAGCACCGGGAATGACCCGCACCTCGACCCAATTCGCTCCACCGTCGATGCTGTACAAAAATTCGTTATTGTCAGCGTGCACGTTGAAAATACTGTAGTACGTATCCAAGTAGATGAGCGCAATTTCATACTCTTTTTTAGGGCCTAGGTATATGGACGTTTTTAAATTGCAGCTCAGTTCGTCACCAATTCCCATTAAAATTATTGAACTGGAAACATGCCTTTTCTTTTTTGTTATTTATTTTTAATAATGAAAAAAGGTACTGCAAGACACTTTCCCACCATCCTCCAGATCGATGAAAATGAAGAAAATTACCGAGAGGCACTTTCCCACCATCCTCCAGATCAATGAAAACGAAAAAAAGGGTAGCAAATGGCACTTTCCTACCATCCTTCAGATCGATGAAAAAATGATACCCCCTACATTTCATTACCCACCGGAAGTGACACCTTCATTTTGATCTCGTGATTGGGGATATGTATGTTTGTGACCTAAAAAAGGTGGAAAAAGGCATCCCCTCCAGAATAACAAAAAAACGAAAAAAGGTAACAAAAGCCACCTTCCTCCAGATTGACAAAAAACCGGAAGTGACGTCCCATTCTTCATCATGTGTTCTGAAGTGCATAATTAACCCACTCTGATCACATGGCCGGAAGTGACATCATAGGAGGAAGCAAAAAGTACTTTCAGACTCTTCTTCAGACAGCCGGAAAACAGATAGTAAAAATCACTTTTCCACGCTCCTCCAGATTGACAAAAAATGAAAGTGACACCCCACTTTTGAACAGATGATCGGAAGTGCATCATTACCCCCACTTTTATCACGTGACCAGAGGTGGGGGTTTATATGCAACCGAATATAGCATTAGTACCCTACTACTATTCTCGCTACTCATGAGTGTTTCCCCTAAAACTGAAGAGTGACGCATTCTAGACTTTCAAAACATTCCAAGTTAAAATAGAAAGGGAATTAAATTCGAAAATCATTGCAGTCAGATCCGATCTAGGGATGGAATTTTGTTCGTCAGCTTTTGACTGTTACCTTGCAGGCTTAGGCATCACCCATGAGAAGACGAACGCCTACTCCGCAGAAATGAATGGAGTGGCCGAGCGTTACAACCGGACGCTCAAAGAAGGGATCAGGTCTATTTTTAAAGAGTTAGATTTGCCAAGGTTTCTCTGGGCCGAATTGCATTGACAATGGCCTACTTACGTAATAGGTTTCCCCACGTAAAAATAATGAACCACATACCATATTGTGTATTGTATAATAGAGATGTATCTGTAAGGCATATCATTAAGCCAGGTTCAAAGTGTTTTGTACATATCCCCAGTAGTGGGCATAATAAGTTAGATGGTAGAGCCTGGGAGGGGATTGTAGTGGTTTATGCCATTAATACACGTGGATATCGCATCTGGAATCCCCAGAGCAATAAGGTTATCGAAAGTAAGCATGTCAAAGTAGATGATTCCCGTACCTGGACAAGAGACAAGGAGCTTGTTAACCATGAACAACTCGTCCAGACACTCTAGAGAGAAGGTTTGACGAAATCCCAAGTGGTGAGGAAACGACTTCAAAGACGACAAATGTACCATCCAAACCTGGACTAAGCACATTAGCGATACCTAGTACTGAAAATGTTCCAATAAATGTCTCGCAGGGTTAATCTGTAAGTGGTAATTTACGTAATGTAAACCTTGAGGATTGGGAAAGAATTCAGGTTGTTCGACAGACTGGGACCAGGGCTGGTAGGGCAGATGTATATTACATTAACCCAGAGGGAAAGAGGTTTAAGAGTGTAAAATATATAAAGAAGTACTGCTCAGATGAACAAATACAGTTTCGGCCTGTCTTTCATTTCACGCAAAGAGCGAACATGCCTGAATCACAACCTCAGTCAGACATGGCCGATGATTCCGATGAGGGGCGGGTTTTGAAGCTCATTGTTGTGTCGTAGAGCCATCCACATTTGAACAAGTTATGACTTCCCCTGAAAAAGAAATATGGAAATCGGCCACGGATGAAGAGTATGACGAATTTAAGGCTAGGGAAGTGTTTGAAGAATTTACCCCACCTCCTAAATCTAAAATTGTAGGTACAAAATGGGTTTATAAGGTGAAGAAGGATTAGGATAGAAATGTAAAACGGTATAGATCTAGGTTAGTGGCGCAAGGGTTCACGCAAACTAAAGGTATTGATTATGACGAGGTATTTGCCCCTGTCATCAACTTTTCGCTCATAAGGTTGTTTTTCTGTAGTATTAGTGGTGATCTTGGGGTGGTGAGATATCCATATAGACGTCAAGGGAGCCTATCTTTACTGATAATTACAAAATCCAACTTACATATCTATCCCAAAAGGTTATACTACCACTAGTAACCAAGGGAAAGTGTGGTTGCTTCGAAAGGCTTTATATGGCTTGCACCAATTTGGGCGTGAGTGGCACCGAAAGGTAAATTCCACTTTAAACAGGATAGGTTTTCAAACTGTCTGAGGATTAAACTGTGTGTACACATTGGGTAGAGAAGCAGTGTTATTGTTTTATGCTGATGACATTGTGTTGTTTTGTAAGGATAAAATTACGGAAGAAAAAGTACTGCAGTTGCTGGCAGAAAATTTCGTGTTAGTGACACTAGGACCCATCACGTCCTTGTTAGGGGTCAGTTTCCATCGGGACGGAAACACTATTGAAATGCATCAAATAGGATACATTGAAAAACTGGCCAATGAGTTTATGTTGGACAATATGTAATCTTGCAGTGCCAGATCCAGTGGGAACTTGTGTCCAAATTGTGAAGGAAAGTGACCAGCCAGACTTTCCATATCAATCCTTAATTGGAAGCTTGCTATTTCAAAGTCTTCGTACTAGACCAGATCTGCTGTTTTCAGTTATTCTATTGTCCTAATTCAATACCATGTTTACAATGATTCATGTGAAACTACTTCTAAATGTATTGCGATACGCCTATAGTACCAAAAAGTACAGCATTAGGTTATCAGGCACAGCTAACACATCTCTTTGTTGATATAGTGATGCATCGTGGACATCAGATCGTGATAGTCGTCGAAGTTTCGGCGGTTACATAATTTTCTTGGGCGGAGTCCCAATTTCTTGGGGGTGTAAAAAGCAATCTATGGACCATGGAAGCAGGGTTTATAGCATTGGTGCCAGCTGCCCAAGAAATACATAGGTTATGTGGGTAATTTACGTGAAAGTTGTTGATAGGATTTCAGCAAGTTCCTATCATTTATTCGGATTCTTAATCCGCCATTTATTACACTCTGAACGCAATTGAGAATGGAAGGACGAAACACATCGATAATAAATTCCATTTCTTAAAAGACTGGTTACAAAGAGGATACTTCACTATACACCACGTATCGTCCAAATCAAATATCGCCGACCTGTTCACAAAGTGGTTGATAAGCATCAGGCTCGTAAAACTTTGGCCATCTTTTCACAATTGCGTTCTGACGTGAAACCTAAATGATTGTGTATATAGCCTATGTGATAGTGTCAATAAGATTGTGAACATTATGCCAGAAGGGGGCGTTTGTTGTGGTTTAGGCTATTTCTATCACATTGTGACTAATATGACTAGGCCTAATTCTTTAGGCAAATTGTAATTGGGGCCTGTTTTCATATTATTGGACAAAATTTTTATTTAGGTGATAAAATATTCCCTATTAGGTATACAGTGTATCTACCTATGATTATCATTTTACCACATTTGAATGTGGTGTTAGCTGTAATTTTGAGCCACCGGAAGCTTCACTTCCGGATTTCTAGTGTTGCGAGAACCGACTTCCGGTTCCTTTTTTTAGAGTCAGCTCACAACATGGCTGAACGCGACCGAGGTGGTCGCTATGTTTTGTATTTTCTGAAGCCCGTTCAAGTTGCATTTGCAAACCTGTTGTACCGAATACAAGTGTATCATTTACTTAATGAATGTTCTTTCAAGGATTAAAATGGTTTGGACATTGTACAGGTTTGTCCTTTTTCTAATTCAGTGCATGGCAGCCACACTCACGGATTTATTTCAACAATTAGCACCAACCTCAGTCACGGTGCACTGGTCCGGATTGCTACTGCACCACACATTATGGAGATATTATTCAACCCCTAATCTAAATCCTGTCATACATCTGTACCTCCTGCAAAAATTGAAAAACACTGGATAGGAGGAAAGACTTATCGCCCAATTGACGCACAATGTCTGCGAAAGAAGGAAACGACAACGAACACCATCAAGATGACGACAAACAACAAGGAAGTGCCGGACCGGAAGTGGCCATCGACAGCATTAACATTCAAGAGGGTCAACTCACCGCAAAAGGAAACAGTAAGTCGGGTCAGTAAGTCGGGTAAGTCACCGAGTGTGACCAATGCACAAACGGGCCAGCATTACCTCCTCACGGCGACTGCGGCGACACGCCGAGTGCCATTCCTCGACAGTGCCTTTAATAGCTCTTAACTTATTACCGTTCTGTCTGTCCCACAAGGTTTGCCAAAGCACGTGGAACATCAGACGCAGAGTTGGATAGGCGTCTGAGGGAACAAGGCTGAGATCCCTACCGAGAGGGCCAGAAAGGGTCCCTTTCACAGCAGAATCAGTTTGCTCATTTCCACCTATCCCAACATGGCCCGGGATCCAACAGAAAAGCACAATGTTCTGCTGGCCAGGCAAGCGGGAAGGCAAAGCTTGGACACGTTGTGTCAAGGGGTTCCGAGGATTGTAATTCGCCAAGGACTCTAGGGCGCTCATGAAATCGCTAAAGATAATGAAATGCGTGCCCTGAAGGTCAAGGATCCATTCCACCACCTAACCTAGCGCCAAAAGCTCTGCAGAAAACACACAATAGCCTGATGGAAGGCGATGGGCAACCGTTACTCCCTTACAGACACAAGCCCACGCCACGCCAACATCTGACTTCGACCCATCAGTAAACAGCCACTGATAACCGGCGTACTGAGAAGACAGCTGGCGGAACTCCTACAAGTACCTTGCTGGTATAGTAGAACCCTTCGGGAGGGATGCCAGAGTAAAATGAAAATGCCACTTGGGACAAGCCAAGGGGCTACCGGCATCCCCCAAGATTCAAGACGCAGGGTATTTCAAAGGCTATTTCCTGACAGGACTGCTGGAGCCTATTGTGGAAATCACCCTTACCCACCCTGCGTCTTCTGACTCGCAATTCTGGCCAAAAAAACATGGACCAAGCTGGACTGGATTGCACAGCATGCAATCGCACAGCATACTGAATGGCAAGCTGTCGCCGACGAATGGCCAAAGGTGCCTCTGAGGCCTCAGCATAGAGGCTAACCACTAGAGACGTTCGAAATGTCCCAGTTGCCAGACGTAGGCCACTATGATGCACAGTGTTCGACATCTGGAGAGTCGAGTCACTAGCCACACCATCTTGTTTGCTGTGGACAAGGGCTCGGTAGAAGAGGCGCAACATGACAGTGCGATCGGCACCCCATTAAGTACCCGAAAGAACCCGCAAGATGTTAAGCGTCTGCAAAGCCTTGTGTTTGAAGTTAACGAAAGTGTGAAAGCCAAGATAACCTGGAATCGAAAACCAGAATCAGGAAACGTGCCTCTGGGACAAGAGGAATTTGTGCCTGTCCCAAGTACAGGCAAGGATCTGGGTGCAATGTTCGTTGGAGGCAAAAGTGGACGCACACAATCTTGTCCGGAGAAAACCGAAAACCATTACTGACAGCTCAGGTCTGGACTTTGTTAATTACCAGCTGTAGCTGCCCCTCGCAGGTCTGCATGTGAGCTGCCCGAAAGCGGAGGCCGAATTCATCGACAAACAATGACTGGGGAACAGCAGCTTGCTGAGCAATGGGGTTGATCCCTATAGCAAACAAGATAACCCTAAGAACACCTCCTTGAGGAACACCATTCTCCAAACAAACGGGTGGGAAAGAGTCGTCCCGACACGAACGTGAAAAGAACGGCCTGAGAGGTAAGCGGAAAGGAACAGTGGCATCTATCCCCTCAAGCCACAGTCATAGAGATTACGGATAATTCCATAACGTCAGTTCGTATCATAAGCCTTCTCCAAGTCAAAGAAAACTTGTACCAGATGTTGACACAGGCGAAAAGCCTCTCTCACATCTGATTCAAGAGCAACTAGATTATCGATAGTTGACCAAAACCGTCAAAAGCCACACTGGGTGGCAGATGAGAATCCCAGTGATTCCAATGCCCAGACTTACCGCTCACTCACCATCCGTTCCATAAGTTTACAGACACAGCTAGTCAGAGCGATTAGGCGATACTGGAAGGAGAAGTTGGGTCTTCGCCCAGTTTCACAATAGGGATAACCACTGCTGTCCTCCATGTAGCTGGAATAGAGCCCTCCTCCCACACACGGTTGAACATCTCCAACAAGAACTGCTGGGAGGCAAGAGGCGGATGTTTCAACAGTTGACAGTGAACATCATCAGGCCCGGGGCGGAGTCATGCAACCTGGACAAAGCTGAAACAAATTCCGGCCTGGTAAATGGTAGATCGTACTTCTCTAGCCTGTCGGAGCGAAAGTCAAGAGAGTAAGCCGCTTCCCTACGCTTAATCCTGAGGAATAATAGTCATCACTCGAGACCCGCGCAAATGCAGATGCAAGACAATAGGCGATATCCGGAACAGAAGAGATCATGGCATTCGCCACCAGCAGCTGTGATGCTAGGGAAGGCACGTTCCTCCGCAAGATCTGGCGCACCTTCCTTCACACCTGCTGAGAAGGCGTGGAGTGCGTGATCGACGAAACATAAGCCGACCACGAAGCACGCCTAGCCTCACGGATGACAAACCTGGCATGGGCACGACAGCGCTTGAAGGCAACAAAATTGTCAGATGTTGGGCTAACCGTAAAAGCACGCAACACTCGCCTGCTGGCTTGAATGGCCTGCCCGCAAACAGGCCTCCACCACGGAACAGGAACCCGTCTAGACTGTGTGGACGTACGTGGGATAGAAGCATGATCAGCAGCGAGGACCACATCAGTGAAATGAGTTGAAAATTCCTCCACATCAGTAAAGTCCTGCACCGCATGCTGGAAAACAGCAGCCTCAGCAAAGGCTGACCACTCAGCTCGTTTAAGCGCCCACTGGGCTAGCCTGGAAGCAACAGAACCCCCTGTGTTGTGGACAACACAATGGGGAGGTGATCACTCCCATGCAGATACAGTGACAGCCCAAGTGGAAGTGAACTAGGATAGGAAGAAAGCAAAAGGCCAAGTCCACCGCTGTCCAATTGCCTATGGCCAGGTTGCAGTGTGTCATTGCCCCATCGTTCAAGATACAAATGGACCCCCTCTACAGCCATTCCTCAAGGATTCTCCCCTTGTTGTCAGTATTAGGTCCTCCCCAGTGGACGTAATGGATGTTAAAGTCACCCAGCAAGAGGAAAGGGATAGGAAGCTGGCGGACCTGGATTCTCCAGGTCACCAACCCCAAAGACCTCATCCGGTGGTAAATAAAGCGAACAGACAATAATATCCAAGTGGAAAGAAACCCTAACTGCTACCGCCTGAAATCTAGTGTGCAGAGGCACGCTGGATTGTGGCTGAGAGTGCTGAACCAGCACTGCAACTCCACCATATGCACGTGGCACAGGGTCTGCATCCAGACGGTAGACAGAGTATCGCCAAACAACAGGATTATCCGACGCCTTAAAGCAAGTTTCCTGAAGGCAGCAGCACAGAGGTCGGCAATGTGACAGAAGCAGCCGCAGCACTTCTGCATGGGTCCGATAACTTTAGCAGTTCCACTGAACGATGGCATGCGTAGTCATTAGGACGGGTTGAGGGAGGAATCCTTCTCCTCAACCTGTCCTCCGGGCGACCCGAAAACATCCGAATCCTCACCCAAATCAAAAAGTTGGAGTGAGATCCAAGATGAAGTTGTCTTTGGGAGGGGAAAAAATGTCCGGAGAAATGAACAAGAAATATCTCCCTGCTCCATGGGCAAAGTAGTATCAAGTTGTGGAGGAGACACAATGGACCCCTCAGCAAGGTGGTCGTTCAACGACTGTTTCACCTTCCCTGCTGGTGGCGATTTCCTCACGGGTGGCATGGAGGCCGTACTAGCAGGAGCCTTCTTCTTCGACGTTTTCTGTGGCGCACCTCGAGTGGGTGGAGGCTTAACTGAGGGTTTAACCTGCTTGGGAACAGTCGCAGCAGTAACAGGAGCAGGAGTAACCCCAGGCTGGGCAGATGTCGATGGCACGGCAGCAACCGGATCCAAAGGACCAAAAAGACCCTGCAAAGATGGATGTTGCTGGGTCAACAAAGTAACAAGCATGCCTTCCGTCCTGGTCAAAAACCTGAGCTCAGCGTGCAAATCCGCTAAATCAGCAGACTCACTAACCGATACAGGCAATGGCGCACTGCACACCTGCGCAAAAGAGCGAGTTATTGTCGATGCCGATAGTTTGGCCTTCTTCCGGGCCTCCGATTAGGAAATCCCGTCCTTTACTTTCAATTCCGGCACACAACGTTCCTCTACATAAACACAGCAGTCCCATAAAGAGGCCTGGTGCTGACCACCGCAGTTAATGCACTGCTCCAGGGCAGCACAATCAGTTCCCTTATAGGCTGCCTGAGCGCAGCTAACACCGGTTGGCTTACTCTTACACGAACCGCTGGTATGACCACAGTGTTGACAGCGGTAACACCGCATCGGGTTCGGGACGTAACATCTGACCTTCAACCGCAGGTAACCGGCAGTAATGTGCTGTGGTGCAACCGGCGAATCAAGGTCAGGAAAGAGGTGTCAGTTGGCTGAGCACCATTCTTACCTTTCCGCATCAAACGCCTAACGGCCATAACGCCTTGTGACTTGATTTCGTTCAGGATGACATCATCACTGAGACTCCTCAAATCAAAGCACGTTACGACCCCTTTACTGCTTTTTAAAGTACGATGCGGCTCGACACGCACTGGGCACGACCCCAGTGCATTCGCTTTCAAAAGCATCTTCGCCTAAGCATAGTCAGCAACCTCCACAAGGTATTCCACAGCATGGAGCCAAAAAACACTCTTTGGACCAGAACCACAGATCTCTTTCAGGGCTTTGTGCACAGCGAATGGACCGAGTTCCGTACCATCTCGGCCATCGCCTATCACCACCAGGAACTAAAGTCTGGAACTAAAGTTTGAGTAAAACCTGGTAACTGGGCACCAAGCCCAACCATCTCTGGTTCCCTCCTCTGGCGCTTCCTAGCGCGGCTAGGAGGGGAAGAATTTTGAGGGGAAGATATTTTTGTGGGGGAGGGGGGAGTAGGTGCCATTGAAAGCAAACAAGGAGTCGCGGCGGTGCGCCCCCAGGAAAGAAAGCTCCATGCGGCACTCGGGTGATGCAAGGCCGGAAGCCACATATCCAGGGCCCTGCACCAGGAAGCTAACACCGCCGTCAATCTCGGTGAGGTGGCGGCCTAAGCATGCCGAGAGGCGAGGCCACTAAGGAAGCTGTACTCACCACCTCCCTAGATAACCCAAACAGTTCGGGTCCGTGATGCAGATGGATACAGCACAAGCTACCTCACCACACCCACATGACCCGAAAGGTCATAGCCGATTGACCCTAGGCCGGCTCGCCCAGGCCACCCGTCCTCCGGAATGAGAAGCCAAAGCCCAAAAGCCAGGATCTAAGCCTCCACGGATTACTAGGGTGCAAGCACACGGTCAACATGCTGTAGGATGAGGATGAAAATACCAGTGGCCAGAATGGGCAAATTGAAATCAAACCCAAAAGTGGATTCAAACCACCAAACATCCTCTAAGCAGCCACCTCGGGCCCAGTTTGTCCTAATTTGCCCTTCACCTCTTTCCGACCAGTGCTTGCGAAAGGTGTTAAACCTGCCCGCCATACACACCGTAGACGATCTCGCTAACCGTAGTGTTAGGGTTGGTAGTGTTAAAGACGGACCAAAAACCCTCCGGCATGCAGACCCTTGGCACACTACCAAACCGTGATCTTGGGTTCCCTTTTAGTCGCCCTCTATGACACGCAGGGGTACGGTGGGCTTCTTTTACTCCAGTCCACAGGGAGGCATCGCCTCTGGTTGGATGACAAAAGTTCGAACAGTGACAACGTGTATGCTGACGTGCGTATCTAGACAACCCCTAGTGTGTCGTCACAAATCTAAACAATGCTGCCAAAGAAATTGTGTCTATGTTCACTTCACGAAAATCAAACAAAATGTCAAAATAAAACCAAGAAACCGGTAAAGCAGCCACCAAGTTGAAACTTGATGCAATCTTCTATGAGTAAACTACTTTTTTGTACACCACAAACGTTTCTGTCAGAACTACGAAAAGCAACTAAATGATACGAGTAGCTTAGAATAGAAGAGGGTAAATAGGCCGCCAACACGTTGCAACAGAAACTTCTCCAGAACGAGCTGGGCAACAGCCACTAGCTTGGAGTGTCCTGTCAATCACATGTATTGTGGTAGTATACAGGGTGGTCCAAAAGTCAGGCCTACCTGAATATATCCTAAATGGTGTCAAATATCCTGAAATCAAGTTTATAGTAATAATGAGTAAACAGCGGGGATTCAGATGAGTGTACAGACGATGACCTTGAAGACCTCCTTCAAGGTCATCGCGTTGCTAACTTCTAAAGGAAGCACCGTAGACCATCAGTGCAAATTTGAAAGTTGTAGGTAATCATTAAAAACTGCCAACCCAAGAAACAGAATGGAAATCCATGTAGAAACGCCAGAGTTATGTGCAAAATACCCTTTTTGCACATAAACTTCACTGCAAGAGCTACTTGTGAAGCAGTGAAGCAAATGGAAAGGTTAGAAGGCAGTGACCAGCTAGCATCTCCGGTCTGTTGTACAGTTATCCCAACGCTGTTTAGTGTTTATTTCACGTTTGTTTGTTGTTTTACGGGTATTAGCCAGTTTTGTGTATTTTATTGCGTGAAATTTGAACAATGTTTCTGTCACCATTTTATTGTTAAGAACCAACGGGTGTGGTATGTGGTCGACATGTTATTAGTGGGTTCTAAACAAATAACATGGGCGTACATAACTGTAACGAACTTGTAAATAAATTATTTGTAAATAACTTTGTAAACAACTACAAAAGCTGCAAACTTGGAACTTGAAGGCTGTTTTCGTAACCTCTACTATTGAATCAGAAATGGAGGATTAATTTTGACCAACAAAGAGGGGGGATGGTTAAGGGCCCAACTTGGACCATCACGTTTGTGTGGAATAAAAATAAGATGGAAATCAATCAA
>JAHWFP010139625.1:13914-69856 GCA_023313725.1 Lithobius niger
ATGCCATTCTGCATAAATTCGAAGAGCTTCACGAACATTTTCGTGGGCCAAACCATAGCACACGATCATGTCCACGAGTTCTGCATTGGCGTAGGCTACCATCTGAAATTACAGTGTTCTGTGTATTAGGCTGAAATTTGCTAAAGTGCAATTAATTATTTACTCACCAGCCTAACTGAGAGTAGTTGAAGTACGGCTGAAGTGCAGGTAATTAATGTCTCATCAGCCTAACTGAGAGTAGTTGAATTATGGCTGAAGTGTGCTGAAGTGTAGTTCTTATTTCTTAATCAGCCTTAGGGATGGGTCATTATTAATGGAGACCGGGGGTGGGGGGTGGGGGGTGGGGGGAAGAGGTATGTAGTTGGATTGATTTCAGGACCGACAGAATTTCGAACCCCCCCTTCCACGAGACTGACTAAAATCTAGACCAGCTCCCTATTAACTCAAGATACAATACAAAACTCTGTTCCTTTTCATTCCCCAGGAAATACGTATAAAAAAGAGGTAAGGTTTCATATTCCTTCTTAGGCTATCCAGCGATGATATCTGTAGTCAACTCTAATTAGTAGATGTGAAAAATGTGCCGTGACAGTTTTTAAAGAAAGAACCAGGCTGATTACAAAATAATAAAATGTTCCCCGAAACATTGAAAGAATCATATTCCAATGATGAATGTGCCATTGGAGCTTAACCTTTTATTTCCCCTCTAGTTTGTTTACATCTTCTCTAACTTCCATCCCTTTGCCAGAGATTTACACTTCATGACCCCTTAAAAAGACTAGACGAAAGAACTCTCCCCCCCCCCCCCCCCCCAATTACAAAATGACTACATGGTTCCAAATTGGGAGCAGTTGAATTCCGGCTGAGATGTGCTGCAGCTCTGTTTTCTTTTCGAGCTTCTCCAGCAGTGTGCGGTGTACTTCACTGCTTGACAAGTAGCTCTTGCAGTGAAGTTTAAGTGCAAAAAGGGTATTTTGCACATAACTGTGGCGTTTCTACATGGATTTTCATTCTGTTTCTTGGGTTGGCAGTTTTTAGTGATTACCTACAACTTTTAAATTTGCACTGATGGTCTACAGTGCTTCCTTTAGAAGTTAGCAACGCGATGACCTTGATGGAGTTCTTCAAGGTCATCGTCTTTACACTCATCTGAATCCCCGCTGTTTACTCATTATTACTATAAATTTGTTTTCAGGATATTTGACACCATTTAGGATATATTCAGGTAGGCCCGACTTTTGGGCCTGTAACTGGATATGTAACTGGATATGTAACTGGACATGTAACTGGATATGGGGATGTCTGCAGTTTGCTTCGTGTTGTTCGGTTTTTATTAATTCTTGGACTCATGTTTTAGTATGTGAAGTTAAGCTGTACTTGGTATACTCATCAAGTAAGTCCACTCTACTAAATGATCAAGCTTACGAACACTTTCGCCCTCCCTGTTCACGTTAGGCCTAATGCTCACGCTCGCTTGCTCTCCCGTTTCGTTCATGTTTACTTCCCGCTAAATCGTCGCTACTAAGCCGCTTTCCTACTCAACACCGTTACCATGGATTCCGCAGAATTGACAACGCTCATCGAGTCGTCTATTAGCAAGGCGCTCCAGACAGAAGATTTTATCCAACTAATAACGCAAGCTGTTGTCAAGACTGTTACGGAAACTGTGCTTAAAGAATTAAAAGAAGCTTTAGATTTTAATATCGAGAAAATTCATGATGTTAAAAAGCAAATGCATACGCTAGAATCGCGGCTTGAGAGTATTGAAACCGACTTCTCTGCAACTGTCAATGAACTGGAACAATACACGCGTAAAAATTCCATCCGTATTTTCGGAATGGTTGAGACTGAAAAGGAAGTGACCAAACACGTAGCTGTAAATTTCATCAAAGAGAAGCTGGGTGTCACACTTCAACCATCCGACATTGATAACTGTCATCGTGTGGGTCGTGGTGGCTCCAATGATAAGCCTAGAGCTATAATTTTAAAACTGACTTCGCATGAAAGAAAAGTTGACATTCTGAAAAACAGGAAAAGCTTAAAAGGCACCAAATTCGTAATTAAAGAGGATCTGACCCGACAAAACCAGGATTTGCTCCAATCTGCTGGAAAGAAGTATGGTTTTAAAAGTGTATGGTCCAGGGATGGGAAAATTTTCACGAAAACTGCTACAGGCCGCACCAGACAGATACGTCGTTTGACTGATATAGTTTAAGACATTATTAATCATAGTCGTTGGTGCTGGTCGTGTGCAGTCTGAAATAATCACTTATTGTTTTGCTCTATTTACGTATTGTTACACGTAATCTCCCGGCCATACGATCGAAACTGCTTTTTCAGTGTATATTCAGCTTCTTTTAGGCATCGCCGTCCTAATGCTACATTGTTACGTCAAAGCTACGAATGCTATACAAAATTTGTAAACTGAGCCATGGTATATTTATAAACTGTTTTACTTTGCTGACAGGAAGTAGCTTAGAGGTTCTGCTGTGAGCGCTTGCTTTTATTTTGCTGTGTTTTGCATTCATGCTAAAATTTTGCAAAAAAAAAAAAATTAAGTTTGCATTCATTTAGCTTACTTATTGCAGTTGTTATATATATGTTTTACTGGAAATTTAGCAGAAAAAAAAATTAAGTTTGCATTCATGTAGCTTATTTATTGCAGTTGTTGTATATATGTTTTACTGGACAATGTATTCAATGTAGGCTTGACCTCTTGCCACAACCATTGATTATGTTGCAACAGTGACTACTTTTTCGTGCTTTTTTGTATACCGTTTTCAATTTTCCTATTTACTCTTTTAGTGGCAGACTCCCCCCACCCCCCTCCCCTGTGGTCCTTCATTCCCTGCTGTGTGTTGTGGCAGTTCTGTTAGTTAAGCCTCTTATACTTGTTTTTTGTATCTGTGCTTCTTTTTTTCTTTTGTGTCTTTAATGTCTCTTCCTGAAATAAGTGAACCTGAAGATCTCAATTTTCTTGCTTCTTTTGATGTTGACAGTAACCTTCCAAATTGTGTACTACAAAACAACACGTATTGCTCAGTAAGTGATCTGCCCCATACCATCAACACCTACTCTCTGGGCAAACCATTCACATTAATGGGAATTAATGCTCAAAGCCTGAATGCAAATTTCCCTCAGCTTGAGATGTTGATTTCGGGCTTGGATAATCTGCCAAATATCATTGCGATTTCTGAGACGTGGCTTGAGAATGGACAGGAAGATTTATTCTTCTTGGAAGGTTATAAGAATATTGGTAGTAATGATCTTAAAAGGCGCAATGATCATGGTGGTGTTATGTTATACATTAAGGAATCCCTTAATTATCGGTTGAGGAAAGACCTTCATCTGAATGTAAGCAGATATGTTGCGCAATCTTTATTTGTTGAAATTGAACGCTGCCACCTTCCAAATATTTTGATTGGTGTAGTGTACAGGCAGCATGGAAATTTTACAGAATTTGAAAGTTCTTTTCGTCAGGTCATTGGCCAGGCTACCAAAGAAAATAAGTTACTTTATATTCTGGGTGACTTTAACATTAACCTTCTTGATCATTCATCAGACAGGCAAGTTTCTGGGTTCCTGGACACCATTCAAAGTGCAGGCATCACACCTACAATTAAACTGCCTACTCGTGTAACAACTTCTTCTGCTACTCTTATTGATAACATTTTTTCTAATAATCTTGTTGACCCTTGCTTTTCTGTGATACTCACTGACAAAATCTCTGATCACCTGATTACCACTCACACAGTTTTTCTTGACAACTCTCTCCCTGAACCAACTACTGTTAAAACAGTTCGTGCTTACACACCTACAGCTATTGCAAACTTTAAAAATGCTTTGAGTAATACGACCCTTCTCCCAGAAGTAAAATCATCTGCTCAAGATTGTTACAGTTTTTTCCACACTAGTTTTCTACGGCTGTACGACACTCATTTTCCACAGCGCCCTTATAAATTACACTGTAAAACAAACTCAAGCCCTTGGATTACCCAGGGTTTACTTACATCCTGCACTACAAAGGCGCGTCTTTATCGTAATTTCTTGCATAATCGTTCTCAACGGAATGATCAAGCATACCGTGACTACAACAAAATACATGTGAAACTGATAAAGGCCGCAAAAAAAAGTTACATCCGGGATCTGTTAACTGATGCTACTAATGATTGCCGACGGACGTGGAAAATACTAAATTCTTTATTGGGAACCAAAAAAACAAAATCTTGTCCCCTTGCCATCTTGGTCAATAATATTAAGATCACTGATCCGGCAGCTATAGCTACAGCTTTTAATGAATTTTTTGTTTCTATTGGTCCTTCCCTAGACAAGTCTATACCACTACATGGTTCAAATAATACCTTTTCCTCCGATTCCCCTAATGCAACCTCTTTTTTCTTTGCACCAACTACTCCTACTGAAGTTGCTGTAACTATTAAGAGTCTATCTTCTTCCACTGCTGTAGGTAATGACCAGGTCTCGATGAAAGTGATCAAGAGTGTTGCTGATGTACTAGCACCAACATTATCTGTTATCTCTAACTTGTCCTTTGAACAGGGTGTTGTTCCTCATGAACTTAAAGTTGCTCGTGTCATCCCGTTATATAAAGGTGGTAACAACTTGGATATGAATAATTATCGTCCTATATCTATTCTCCCAGCCTTCTCCAAAATTGTTGAAAAACTTGCTTATAAAAGAATGTACAGCTTTCTGGAAAAAAATGGCATCCTAAGTGACAAACAGTTTGGCTTCAGATCTGGCAGATCCACTGAATCGGCTACTTTGTTGTTCTGCCAGGATGTTATCAAAGCTTTAGAAGAGAACAAGTTTGTAATTGCCACTTTTATCGATCTGAAGAAAGCTTTTGACACTGTAAACCACGATATTTTATTACAAAAATTAAATCATTATGGCTTCCGAGGTTTAGTAAATAAATGGTTCTGCAGTTACCTTGCTGATCGGACTCAGCATGTTGAAATTGCTTCCACAACCTCGCATCTTGCTGAAGTCAAGTGTGGAGTTCCTCAGGGATCGGTACTTGGGCCACTGCTATTCCTTCTATATGTTAATGACCTTCCTCTGGTTTCTAATTTATTAAAGACTATATTGTTCGCAGATGACACCACGTTGTACATAGCTGGGAATAAATTACCTGATCTAATACGAGCTGTCAATACTGAGCTTCAAAAAATTTCTGAGTGGCTTACTTCTAACAGGCTGTCTCTAAATGTTCAGAAAACTCACTTTATTATTTTTCGGCCGAGACAAAAACCTTGTTCTTACGACAATCCTATTGTTATCAACGGAAGTGTGCTTTCCGAGGTTGCCACAACTAAATTTCTAGGTGTGCATATTGATAGACATCTAAACTGGAACGATCATGTTGGTGCTATTGCTTGTAAAATCTCTCGGAGCGCTGGTATAATCCATAAATTATCCTCTGTGCTACCTTCCTCTACTTTAAAAGTGCTGTATTATAGCCTAGTCTACCCATACCTAAATTATTGTTTGTTAACTTGGATGAACACTAGTAAGTCTAATCAGGAGCGACTGGTAAAACTTCAAAAGAAAGTGGTTCGTTCAATTTCCCACCGCCCGTCCAGAGAACATTCCCTGCCTCTGTTTAAGCATTTGCAAATCTTACCACTACATGATCTGATTTTCTTTCGAACTACTGTATATGCATTTAGACATGAAATCCATGGCGCTGGTCCACATATGGCTGTTCAGAACTCTGCTGTCCATTCTCATTACACTAGGCAGAGTCGTCAGTTGCACTACGAATTTCATCGTACTGAACTCAGCAAACGATCATTAAAAGGCAGAGTGGTCCCAGCCTGGAATCAGATTCCATCTTGTATTAAGGCTGCTGGCACTTTTCACTCTTTTCGGAAGAAACTGTTTGTATACACATTAGAGAATGCTTCTACTGTTATGCATTAAAAGAATATTTGTTCTGAAATTATCAGATTACCTTAGAATACTCCTGATCTCTCTCTCTCTCTATCTGATCTATCTCTCTCCTTTTTTATGCTTTTGACTTCACAACCGCTTTTGTCCTTTGTCTGTCTTTTTGTCTGTGTGTCCGTTTTTTGTCCTGTCTTCCTCGTCCTGACTGTTGTATTAAATTGATTTTGTTTTGTTGTAATGTTGTTGGATGTTGTATTCGAAAAAAAAAAATTTACTGCTTACTGGCATAAACAAGACTACGGTCTTATCAAGTATTTATATGATTTTGTAATTTTTATTGCGAATAAAGCCGTTCTTCTTCTTCTTCTTCTTCTTTGGACCACCCTGTATAATTCCACAGCAGTAGTATTAAAATTAGATATTGAGTCACAAACCTATATACATCCATGACGTCGCTTCCGGTTGGCGTGACTAAGACGTCACCTCTGGTGGGTGTGGCTATGACTTCACTTCCGGTGGGTGGGGCTCCTGATTTTTGTTAATGTTGTGGAAGGTAGGAAATTGCTTTTTGCCACCTTTTTCATTTTCATCAATCTGGAGGAAGGTGGGAAAGGGCTTCTCCAGAACGAGCTGGGCAACAGCCACTAGCTTGGAGTGTCCTGTCCATCACACGTAGTGTGATAGTATATAATTCCATGGCAGTAGTAGTAAAATAGGACATTGAGTCACAAACATATATACATCTGTGATGTCACTTCCAGTTGGCGTGACTAAGACGTGACTTCCGGTGGGTGGGGCTTCCAATTTTCATTAATCTGGAGGAGGGAGGGAAATCGCTTTTTGCCTCCTTTTTCGTTTTCCTCAATCTGGAGGAAGTTGGGAAAGGATTTTGAAGCCCTTTATCGTTTTTGTCAATCTGGAGGTTGGTGGGAAAGTATTTTTCACAACCTCCTATGACGTCACTTCTGGTGAGTTTGGCTGTGACGTCACTTCCGGTTATTGTGACATCATTTTCCAAGATGGCGGGGCCCCTGAAAACTGGAAGTGATATAATTACTAAGATGGTGGCAGCCATCGGTGATGTCACTTCTGGTCACATGATTTTTGATGTCATTTTCTGGATGACGTCTCTTCCTGTCTTGTGACCCTGGATGAGGCCATGTCCTCATTCGTCATTTGCTAATTTTTCATTTTCATGCCTCATCATACCCAGACATATACAAATATGCTTAGAAGGAGGATAATGACGAATTAACAACTGTTAGGCTGTTGATGAATTTACAAGTCTCAGGAGTGCAAACGCTATCAGTGTTCACATTATGAAAGTGACGAATTGTCAACATTAAAAGGTATCAGGAGTACAAATGCTATATTAACGTTCACATATTGAAAATGACAAATTGTCAACATTAAAGGGGTCTCAATAGTGTAAATGCTATATAAGCTTTCACATTGAGAGAATAGGGTAAATGCTTCATCATGGCTACACAGCTTTAGGAGGTATCACATGACGGGCGAGTTGATAGCTCGGGGAATTGGTCTGTCCTTACAGATTTCGTATTTTTTTTCTTTCTGAGTATATTGCTTTTTAAAAAAATAACATCATGGTTTCTTGTTCAATTATTCTCACCGGCAAAGGCTCTGATTTGTGAATTAATGTAAAGAAGCCGATTCATTTGGATTCTGAAAAAAATCTGAATTGGCTCTGGTTAATTTAGACATTTATAACAGCATACACAATATCACATAAAAAATAAGGAAATTAAGTACACAACCGTTGCTGGTGTTTCCTGGCAGAAACTGCTATTAACTCGCTGTGCTTACAAAATCGAGGATTTGAATAGATTTCTCGAATCAGCGACATACGCAAATGGCCAACGCAAGGAAGCAATTACAATTATTCCTAAGTAACTGACACTTTATGTACTGACTTGATAATTACAGATCTGAATTGCGGAAATCTTTTACGGGTGACGCGAGTTTGGCTCCAATCTTCGGATTTGACTTGCGCAACTACGAGAGAAGTCGAGAAAATCAAAACACTAACGACGTTATGAGTGAAAATAAAATTTCCGTACTCATCGATATCATAGGCAATTTTTACCAAAACAATTACACCTAGCCCTCTTTATATTCCATCTATCCCAATTCCCCTTGCGGTTTCAAATTCATAGGGTCCCTTCATAATTTATTTTACCTCCCAGTACTACCAACTAATTTAGAAATATAAGAGTGTGGCTCACTTCGCAGACCAATGAGTCATTGGATTTAAATGGAGAGACACTCACGGTGCGTCTTCATTTGAAATCTAAAAATAAAAAAAAAGGATAAAATGCTCGTATTTGGAAAAAACAGACTGGACTATTTCGTCATTTACTCTAATAATAAAAAAAACGAACGGTTTGACATCTAGAAACAAAGCTTTCATCAAATATATAACACCCACAAAATTAGCAGAGTAGAAGATTACTTAAAATCAACGAACCATTGCTGTAGGATTCATCGGTTGAGTCTTACATCTCCAACGAATACAATCCTACTGTTAGCACAAATCTCAACAATGTAAATTTCGAAATTAGCATACACGTTGAAAACCAAGATTTATTTCTGCGCATTGCTAACATTTATGTCTTGATTAATGAAGGGTTGGTTGAGGCTTCATGGGGCTTGAAGGGAGGTTGCTGAAAAACGATGACTTGGATTATGCCAATATTGATGTAGCGGCTATGATTAATACTGCTACCATGTTCCTGTTTTCTAATATCAAATAACATCTAGGTGATAAACAAGTCGATGAGTTAAATTATCCGGGATTCGTTACTCTAATGAAAGATCTGTTCAATTATGGCACGGCGGGGCTACCGGCTTTGCCCGGCCAGTGCTGGGCGTTGGATAGTGCATCTTCTGTCGATGCTGAACTAACCCACAGTGAGGGATTCATACAGAGGCACATGTACATCATCGTTGAAACAACTCATAAGGGAAGCTTTACCTTCGCCATCCCATTTGATATGTATTTGGACTTACATATTACCGGGTTGCTCAAAGCAACTTACCCTAACTAAAAGGAAGGGCACAAACACTCGTGCTGACGTCTAGTAACTGGTTGTTTATTATGAGCTAGACACATACATTTATAGCTTATGCTAAGTCACATGGCTTGTTACTAATGGCTAACAATAACTGAGAGGTGCAAGATGCACCCTGTAACAACGAATCAGGGCAATGATGTTTAACACCATGAAAATGGCAAAGGATGACTGCAATAAATAACATGTGAATACTATGTGCACGTAAGGTGCACACAACAACAAATCTAGGAACAGACCAATGCCGCCCATTAATGAAGGAGAATTGACTGTTCATTAATCATTTACTTGTAAATTCTTATTTGTGACATTTGATCAGTATACGAATTCATTTTCTTACAAAAATACTATTTTTTGTAGATTTCTTTTAGACCAAACTTTTTATATTACTGGTCTACAAAAATTGTAAACTATTATTTGCCAAATAACAGAATTAACTGAACAAAAAACGGCTTCACCATTTAGAAAAAAGCATTAGAGCTCGTATCCCCATACTCACAGACGTGAAGGTACACGAATAACAACGAATTAGCGTTCTCTCGAACGCAACGAACTATAATTTGAACTCCAATTCCAGGGAACAAAGATCAGTTTTATTCATTGGTTATGTCAGACGTCTGTTTGTACGTGTTTTAGATTTTCGTTGTGTTTCATGTGAGTGTGTATGTTGTATTTTGTGTGCGTATTTTATTTGTGTGAAGTATCCAACCGTTTTCTTTGTTTGATTAGCGATGTACATGAATACGTGTGTATGGAGACTGGCATGTCACAATTCTTTTTCCCTGTAATTGGAGTTCAAATTATAGTTTGTTGCGTTCGAGTGAACTCTAATCCGTTTTTATTCGTGTACCTTCACAGCTGTAAGTATGGGGATACAAGCTCTAATGCTTTTAGCTTTAAATGGGGAAGCCGTTTTTTGTTCAGTTAATTTGTTGGCTCTTCTCGATTCCATTTTATTGTAATTGCTATGGTCTGGTCTGTCGTGTGTTGGTATGTCCACTGTACACCCAATTTTGTTTGCGAAAAAAAGAAACATTAGAAATGCGTATTTCTGTTCAGGTACTGCCCAAGCTTTACCCCACGTTTGTTTTTTGATGGCAACACACTAGCGTATGTCTAGAGTTAGCATGGGCCAGCTGATGGGTAGTTGATTCTGCATTGTTACAAGTAGATTCAGTATTATGGCAAACAATCGCGGAAACAATTCAACTAGCTTCCGGAAGCCTGCATCGAAGAAGTAAATAAATCATTCAGTCATGTCGGCTGTCTAATTTTGAGGCCTTAGGGCCTCAAAGGGCCTCAAAACAAAAGACTTTGCACCATCCAGTTTATACTGAAAGATTAAAGCAAAAACCAAGACCATTTCATTTTGCTTCTCGTCAACGATTGAATATATTTAACGGAGCCGCAGCCCGAAGCTACCACGACAATGTTACTTTCCCCGTGCCCGAGCACTGTTGAATCTTGTTTCAGTAAGCTACAAACCGATCTTGTGCACCTTGCCTATTTTTGACCATTGTTACATGTTGCAGCATTGCATTCTGGGCCCCATCCGCCGCCTGTCCAATTTTCTGAAAGTTTCGTGCGCAAACGAACTCTAATATACACGACCAGCAATTTATGAACTTCGCAACATGATTCAAAGATGTACAGTACAATGACGTTGTCAAAAATTCAATACAAACTTACAATTCAATTGATAATTAATTATTTCATACTTTGAATTAAATTTTCAAACACTTTTAAAAACTTTAATCATTTTCAGAAATTGATGTTTGCATTATCTTTGTGCCTTGCTTTCAATTGATTTATATTGCCGGAGTAGAGGCTCCACAAACAGACCTACTACAATACTGGGTCTGCCTTCAACGAAACCGACAAAAACCTTTTCGAAAAATAAATAGTAGACGATACCTACAAGGGGCTGTGCTCATGAATGAAAAATTTTATTTTTTTTACTGGTCGGTTGTACTGCTGTCAGTATGATACACTGAGAGGCAGTCTGAATGGAGAAATGTTTATTCGCTTTAGTACAACTACAGTATGGCTTCTACATTAATTTTTTTTTCTTCTGCGACAACCCCCCTTTAAATTTCTAGCTCATGTTAAACTCTCATTTCACATCGTATCAAGAAAAACGTTCACCATCGCTATAACAGGAAAACAGCGTTGAAAACGATTCATTAACTACTGGAGGATGCTCTTTATATGAATATCCGGCAGCCAGCGGAAAACCGTGCTTTTCTGCTGGATCCCGGGCCATGTTGGGATAGGTGGAAATGAGCAAGCGGATTCTGCAGCAAAAGGGGCCCTTTCTGACCCTCTCGGTAGGGATCTCAGGCTTGTTACCTCGGACGCTTTTCCAACTCTGCGTCTGAGGTTACATGCTTTTTGGCAAGCCTCGTGGGATGGACAGGACGGCAATAAGTTACGAGCTATTAAGGACACTGTTGAGGAATGGCACTCGGCGTGTCGCCGCAGTCGCCGTGAGGAGGTGGTGTTGGCCCGCTTGCGAATTGGTCACACCCGACTTACTCACTGTTTCCTTTTGCGGGGGGTTGACCCTCCTGAATGTTATTGGTGTCGGCGGCCACTTACGGTCCGGCACTTACTTGTTGATTGTCGCCATCTTGATGGTGTTCGTCGTCGGTTCCATCTTCTGCATGACATTGCGCGTCAGTTGGGCGATAAGTCTGTCCTCCTGTCCGGTGTTTTTCAATTTTTGCAGGAGGTACAGATGTATGACAAGATTTAGATTAGGGGTTTGAATGACATCTCTGTAATGTGTGGTGCAGTGGCAACCCGGACCACTGCACTGTGACTGAGGTTGGCGCTAATGACCAAGTTGTCGATGCGCCATTAAGCCTCAATCCCCCCCCCGGCAACGAGTTTAAAGTTAATTGGAGCTAGACATCAATGCTTCTTTACACGAGACACAAACGTGCATCATGACTATTTCTGAAGTTGTGATAGTTACACAATGATGCATCCGTATTCAACATTTAAGTGACGCCAAGTAATTGTCGATTTCATGCCACCAAAAAGCTTAAAAAGCTGCCTTCGTAATATTTTATTGCCGTAATTAATTTTTACTGGAAATCGTACACGGCAGACCTACGCACATCCTGGTGTAATCAAGCACGTCCTACTTCTGCATTTAAAATATGTACTACACCGACAAATTTGTCATTTAGCAGCCATGGGAGCTTGGAAGTAACCAGTTTTCTTTTAGTAAGGTGACTTGTTATATTATGGTTCAATGCGAAAAAGCAGCTTCATTTATACACCTGTATTGCCTTGCCGTAACCAGTCCTAATATGCAACAAATTCGGCATATCTGGAATAGACCTGATCGCCTTCTAACTACGAAATGTGGACCATGCTGATTGATGGAATCGTTTCACTTTTATTTTAATCGCCTTCTACTATGAAATGTGGACCATACTGATTGATGGAATAGTGGCACTTTTATTTTAATGTCATCGAAATACTGAAATTCATTCTACTATCCGACGTATAATATATTTATTGCTACGCAGTTCAGTTCATGTTACGTTTTTGTGGATTTATGGCACTAGGCGTACAACATGTCAGTGTGAATCTGGGTTGCGGAGCGAATTGAATCATATGTAACAAGCCACCTTAGTTAACCTGTACGGCTGCATTATTTTTTGTTTGTTCGTTCTGTCTTTTAATTGTTATAACACGGATGATCCGGAGTTAGTTTATCGCCGATGGCGTATGGTAATCCTCGGGTGGACCGATTTTCGGTCTTGCACAGCACCGTTAGTTCCATTGTAGGTTAACTAATACGTCTGAAAATGCCGTGGCTTGACACAAGTTTTAGTGGGCTTAAAAAAAAACATTTTTTCTTGAAGCTTTTTTTCGGGAGAGAAAATGCGACGTATGATAATTCGGTAAATAGTCGACACCTATGAACTTGATGCACGTTGTATTTGTTTGTTGTTTGTCTGTTTGTCCTTCCCCTCTATCCCTTACCGACAACTATTTTTCGAGAATGAAAGGGTAGCAAACGGAACAATGTTTCTTACTAGCGTAAGAAATATTGTTGCGTTTTACTGCCTGCTCTGCATCGTTTTCCAGTGGGGACTGCACGTTTGGTTTGTCGTGTAATGAAGTTTGTGTCAAGTTAGGGCTAGCTATTTTGACACAAACATAAAATACACGATTGCTTACGTGGAATATATATTTTAAAAACCACGCATCGATTGCACCGCTCTGGCCCGACCTCGCTGCAGTGCTGATAAAACCTTCCTGTCCTAGGTTTTCTCAGGCAGTGTTCCTGAGTATAGTCTTCCCGTCCTAGACTATACTTTTTGGATTAAGGAAAAGGCGTCTGGAAAACCTCCTATGCTACGATATGTCCTAATCCAAAAAAAAGTGGGCTCTAACGGGACATTAGGAGGATTCCAGAAAATGACCTTGACCTACATTCTGCTTAATAAAAAATATCGCTACTTTTAAAAGCTATAGCTTATCTACAAAATTTTAAATATACAATAGCTTTTATGCAAACACAAAAACACCTGTTTATTTTCCCCCAGTAATAAAGATTTTTGTTGGAAGCATTTTGGGTAGAAATTAACCCACGAAGATTAATTTCTCATATGCTTCGAACCCTGCCAAAACCATATGCACCATATTTTAGCTACGCCAAAGCGATATATTTTAGTGAAACGAGAATGACACTTTTTTAGGCCTAAACCAATTGTGGGAGGGGGGAGGGGACAGCGGTCAATAACTTCTGAACCGCACCCAACCCAAGACATACAACCCAAGAAAATTACGGATTTCGAATGCTCCATATATTGAGAGTTTGAATAAAATACACAAATCGAAACTGAATGCTATCTGCGTAATAACTACAGCTGAAACATAGAGCTCCATCTATTGAGAGAACTGTAATACACCTAATTAACTTAGTGCTCATTGCTAAGTAGTAAACGAAGTGCCATCTATTGAGAGTTGAATAAAATACGCAAACGAAAGTGAAAGCTGGTCAAGCACCATCTGTGTTGATAAAGCGGCAAGCGGCACCATCCGTTGATCATGAGTCAAAATAAATGCAAACCATGTACTAAAACTTCACAGTAAATCTGTTGATCATGATACTGAAACTAGACAGTTGCACCAACTATGGGCTGCCAACCATGTTTCCAAGCGGCGTCACCTGTTAATCATAAATCAAAATAAATGTCAACCAGCTGCAGCATCTATGGGCACTAATTTCAAAAGTCTACTGGAACCAAGCGGCGCCGTCTGTGTATCATGAATGAAAATAAATAAAACAAAAGTGAAAGCTGAAGTGATGCCAACCAGGTATTGAGGGCTTCCACCACCAACCAAATCAACCGAAGTGCTGATCAAAAGTAAACACACACACAGAGTGTCACCAGAACTACACCTTTGGTGTGGAATATTCAAGTTCATATTAATTTTCGACGTCGCTGAGAGCGTCGTAGTCCTGTTTTTGGTGGATGTTTTCACGAATCTCAGTAAGACATCTCAACAATTCCGTCTATTCAATATAGTCCAGTTGAACTAAGGTCTGGGGGACTTTCCTTTCGTTATAAAAGTACAATATTAACAGAGTTTTATGCCCATTGTGTTTGATACGTATTCTTTTGGCACCTCCGATTTGGAAGGCATTTATTTTCGAATCCAGAGCGGTCTCTAAAAGAGCGTTAAACTGGTGCATCAGAACAGCTTTAGTAGCGTCGCTGATAAACAGCTCCATGAGAGTTTGGAAGTGATGCATGGTCGCATCTTCGTTGCTGTCATCTGGCATGCTTGACTTCCACTGGCGGTGCATTGCTTCATTTACCTGTCCACTCTGGTTGTAGATATTGGCGAACTCTTTCGAGTTCAGAGTGGTTTGAGCAGAACCACATTTCAAATTTATAATTTCTTCATCGGATTCGGAGGGATTAATGATCAAATTTGCCCTGCAGCTGCGGGTTTGGCCATTGTCTCCTTTATAAATAAAATAAAATAAAAGTAATGTTGGGTGCGTTTTCTTTTCCTTCAGTCGTCCACTTTGCCATTGACACCCGGCCGGTGTCACATTTTCGTTTGCTGCGGTCAATATCTGCCCCGTTTGAATTTCTAAAGGCGTTGCCTCGTAGCTTGCTGCGCTGGCTGTTTCCCCCGCCTGTTTGAGTAAGGAAACAGGTGCTTTCCCAGTTCCAGACAAAGATACTTGAAATGCGTTATTTATCCTAGCCGCAACGAGAATGGGTTTGACTATTCGACCTGGTTGACTTACCACGTAGTATTGCAAACCGTTGTCGGCCAGCCATTTCACGTTATCCCTAGTTTCTAGATTGCTTAAAAATGAGTAGATGCATCATAGGGTTGATTTCTGAACTTCTTATCAACTAGACGATCCACGTATCTTTTTGTGGAGGCATCACTGTTGTTTGTGGGTTTATTTAAATTCGTAAGTTTTTTTCCATTAATGCTCAGATTCCTGTCCCAAGCTAGTCTTAGGTCCGTTTTCAGGTATCCAAGAGTTAGGGCGTCAGTGTCGTTTGCCGGAGGTCCTACATTTTCAATTTTGTTTTTTTTTTGTGTCGAATGGCAGATTGGGTCCCGCTCGACTAAAGAAATTATCCACCACAACGATGGAGGGTGACGGAAGAGTAGAGGGAAACTTGGGACGCTTAACATTTCTAAATTTATTGACTTTCATGACTTGAATAACTTGAAAAAATTTTCTCCTCTTTACAATCCTCGTAGAACGAATAAACAATATTGACTGCACAGAACCTCGTGTGCTTCTTGAACTCTCACGTTATTCGTTATAGGTTTGCCGAGATGCTTCTGGTCTTCTAAGGGTGCACTCAAACCGAACGAATCGAAGAACTATGAACAAGATGGGCCTTTACTGCAATACGCAACCCAATGTGTACCTTCTCCTCCGCTTGAGTCTTGCAAATTAACTATTCCACACTCTCCGTTTGGCCAACGTTGTTGTGAAAGCAAGTCTTTAGTAAATGTGGCCCTGAAATTGGTAATCCCGAGTTTCTGGGGCGTATCTGTTCAAATCCACATTTGTCATAAGTCTGGTTATGGATACCACCGAGCTTTGCCATTGGTAGTTTTTCGTCTTTTTTTTTACAGTGTTTTTTAAATTCCCGTTCCCTTTCTGAGTGCCAGAGCTTCCATCACAGCATTGTGTCTCTTAAGCTCTTGTAACTGTCTAGAATTATTCTTTGCAGCATTGGCGCTTCTGACTATTGCTGCGGCACCTGCGGTGGATGAGCCTAGCACTGCCAACGCCGGCAAAAGTAACGCAGGTAGAATTCCTTCCTTCTTCAGTTGTGTACGAGAAAGTTTCAGATGTAAATCTTTCCCCGTCTTGCGTGCCTTATGAACTCTGCCGAATTGAGCTTGAGTGACTGGTAATTTCGAGGTGCCGCTGTTCAACTGAGAGTTTCTAAGCCGAAGTTGTACCGTTTTTCTTTTCTTGATCTGCTGCAACATGCGTTTCTTTTGGTTGGCACTCAGACACTCCGGTGGTTGTATACATGACTCAAGTTTAAGAAAAAAATAAGTCACACAGCAACTTCTACGTTATTTCTGTCTAATTTTAAGTGCATTATGCAATCGCTTATGATTAGAGCCCATGCTTTCATATTTGCCGGTACCTGAGCTCTAAATCTCATTTTTATCCGTACGTCAATAATTACCGCTAACTTCAGCCGCTAGTTTTGTTTGGTTACATCGATCACTATTAAAGGAAAATTCTTGCTAAATGTGGATAATTCGAACGCAGGCCCAGCCGACAGCAATCCTTCGTCGTAGTACTGTCGTCTTAAGTTAACAATCATATGATAGACGTTAGAAATGTCTCCTTGGCTAAAATTTGAATTTTGATCAAGAAACGGATAACGTTCCGAATTTAAAGTCACGTGAACGTCATTGAAACTACACTGGTCAAAGACGGCGGGGTATTTTTTTGGTCATTCTCTCCGTCTGTTTGAAAACCAAACCCATGATGATCCAACGAGGTCGTTCCGTAGCACTAGTACTAATAAGACGCCAAGCATCCGTTGTTGATGTAGGCAGATCCAATTGATCGGAATGCCAATCTCTAAAGGCCAACGGCACTCTCGTGCCAGAATCGATAAACTTGTGCAACTTTTTTTTCTGTACGTCAGAGGGGGTTACGTGAGGAAGAAACCAGCTCACGTGCTCTAGAACTATTTTGCCGGCAGATCGCATCAAAAAGAGTGTTTGACGAATGCCGTATAAAATTTTGGTATAATCTTCCATGAAACCGAGGAGGTGAGATAAGGGTACAGCGAATGTAAAACTGCCTCTGGGAGAATGACTGAAGAGAAGGTCTTGCTTGTGCTTGAAGATCGCATCATTGTTCAGATCTGCTGACCTAGCGTTGTTGCTGTCGAGAAACCAGCCCCTGTTGGCGAGTTCGGCTTGGTCTTCAGGTCCATAACTGACAAATCCTTTCATCGTGCTTGTGATCCCAGGAAAGTTAAGTTGATCTACTGTTTTGTCACCTATTTGATACTGTATGTGAGAGAAAAGGAAAGCCACAACATTATTGACCACAGTTATCTTATCCGTAGCAGCATAAGAACTGCCGTCTGCGCTTTTAAGGAAAGATCCCTTAACGTGGAGGTAACTCTAGTGAGGATGAGTGAAAAGGTCCTGATTTTACACCGCGATTCTTATTTCCTAGTTCAAATAACCTGGTTCAAGTTCGTCCCAAATATCGGAGAATATTCGTGAAAATTATATTCGACTACCGATCCATCAACGACAAAAGGCTCAGTCACGTTTAGGTAATTTTCGTTAGTTTTCATTTTGAGAACGGATTAGTCTCTCCACGAATTCGAAGTTAGCGTGACTGAGGAATTGACGCCTTCTCGATCGGTAGGTTTCGTTTCTCTTTACAGGTAATGTGGACTGTGGCGGATCGTAGGGCGGTGGGTCATTGGCAGTTACTTTCAGTTTAATAAATTTGAGCAGCATAAATTTAAGTAATTGTTTTTTAGTTTTTCTTCAGTTTAATAAATTTGAGCGGCATAAATTTAGGTAATTGTTTTTAGTTTTTCTTCTTTCACAAATGTAACCTCATAGTCAAAGTTTCCTCTCGAAGGTTAAGTGGTCTATCGGCTTGATCTGTCAGTCACACATGCATAGAGTGAATAATATTTTTCGTAACAGGTAGGTACACCAAATTGTGCGGGGACTGAACAATCTTGTAGGTGGGAGGGACGGTAGGAAAGAACGAATAAAAGGTCGGTTGAGATGATCCGTTCACGTAAGAACCCAAAACCAAGTCGCAATGTACCAGTATGCTTTTTACATTTATTATGTTGATAGTGTTTGGTCCGATGTATTCCCCAAATTCGTAAGTGTTAGCTTCGAAACCAAAAATCTTTCTGATACTGGACGGTTAAAAAAAAACAACCTTATATCTCCTGTCAGTAATAGTTAGTTCACACTTTAGAATGTTTACGTTACCATTTAATAGAACGTAGGAAACGTTATTAGTCTCGTCCCAATTCTTGCTCTTTTTGAATTTTCTGTAAATGATGTTAATAATTTCGTCTAATTCATAACAACCTTCTAGGACCACGATTTTAATCCAGGTGTTACCGCTGTCCGTGCTGAAGGTGAAAGAATCTGTCACGTCCTCTATAACGTTAGGAATGGAGTTCTAAGGCTCCAGATTGACTAGAGCCAATTCGTGAGCGCCTTCCAATATCAACGGGGAAGGAAAACTGGTCACAAACTCAGTTTTTTCAAAGGAAAGTATGATCAACATATTTTTAGTTTAATACATTAATTAACATCTACTGAATTCACCGATCAGTTTTTGGTACTCTCCGTTGGACAGCAATGCTTTGCTCCGCATTTCTGTGAAAATGTGCACGAATTCTTCATCCAGAGAATTATTTCCAGGCTCTGTAGAGGCTCTGAGGAGCTTCAGTCTTTCGCACAAGTCATTCGGCTCTCTATAGAACCGGTATCCTTTCCCTACAACCTTGGCAGGTCTGCCACAAATAGGTTTTATAAAAGTCGTGTACTTGAAACCGGCACTGAACTTCAGTATTCTCGTACTGTTGTCGTTGTTGTGATATATGGCTTTACTCCTCTTTAGAATATCGTGGTAATTTAAAAGGCTAGCATCTCCGTCTGGTGGATTAGTAGAATTTTTCAACATAACCAATTGCCACAAATCGTCCGTCCCTTCGTACTTTTTTCCTCCCACGATCAAGTCGTTGTCTTGAAACTCTACCTGCATTGCACCAATCATGTAACGTTTAGCCTCCGGGTCGTATCGAATGCCAAACATGGGGTCGGTAAGAGTCTCTCGCGTGGTAAACATGCTGAGATGCTTGGTGGCTAGCGGACCGATTCTGACTGTGGAATCGCCGAGTAAAGAGGCCTCTTCCATTTGTCTCCTATGAGCCCCTGGTGTGAGGGCAAGTGACATGTCGTAGGGGGCGTCAGCTAATGCACCCATGGAACTGGAAAGTTGTCTCCTGGCACCCCCGTTAAACTGTATTTCACCGTCGTCACTATCTATATTCTCATCTTCGGTATTGACGCGGTCCGCTGCCGCTTCCAGAGCTTTCTGAATGTGCTCTAACCGTTTCCTGCAATATTTTTCTTGTTTCTTCTGTCCAGCCTCTAGAGCGAACATTTCTTTGATTTGTCGTTGACGATGAGCTGAAGCCTCGCTCCCCTGTTGCATCTGCATTTTAGTCTGGTGTACTATAGGATCAACTACTGGTTTGAATATCTTTTGCAAATGTTAAGATTCTGTCTGCTTTTCCAGTTTTATATTTTGAAATTTTTGTTTCAGACGCTTTTTTAGAGCCTCGTACCGATCGACCTCTTTCTGGAGTTTGCTTCTCTTGCTTTTAGTTTTAGTAGACATGACAGTTTAGTACTTTATAAAATATTGTTTAAGTCAACAAAAGTTAATGTCTACAAAAACCTAGACGTACGTTAACGTCAACAAAAACCTTCGGCAGACACGTCGTTGTTAGTCGAGCATTCTTCTATACCTTCGATCCTAGGGTTTAGTTTTATCTTTGAGTAGGAATCCATACGGAACAGAGTTCCAAACCTCACCACACATGCGACGAAACTCGCCGAAAATCAAGTCACCACTAACGTGGTTATTGAAGACATGTTTGAGGTTTGCTTCGTCTTGCATGAAGAGAATTATAATGTTGGAATTATCTTGAATAACTCTTATGGGTATCCTGCTTAGACCCCTCAGCCGCCGCCGATAGCCGAAATCGCCGCCGGAAATACGTCAGCCGCATATTCGCCGCATTTTTGTTAGGCTAGCCATGTCGATTTTTTTGACATCATGAGCAATTTTTAGAGGCATTTCCGCATATTTGAGGGTCAAAAAAATCAAACTGCTGCAAGGAAAATAGGTAATCCGTAGCGTAAATTAATTATCTTTTATGTAGGCACTAGTCTCATCTTTGTAGGTGCTTTAGTTCAAGAGTCACCGCTTTGCGCACACGAACATGGTACGTTTTTAAGGATGCAGATTACGTATAATGAAGTTAACTCAAGTTTGCAGAAAACTAAAAAATATGTTTAATTTTAACGTTACATTTAATGGTGTCATTTGAATTTATTTCCTTTGCCAATATAACCTATAATTTACAGCACATTTCATTTGTTGTGTTAAAAATTGTGTTTACGTACTTAAGACTTAATGTGGCATAAAACTAAAATTTACATGCGTAACAAACGCTTTAGCTTAAAAAAAATATTATATTGCTCTCATTTTAATGTAGGAAATGCCTAAATTCGTGTAGGCTAAGACGATAGCCGCCGAAATTGTCTCAAGCTGATAGCGGCCGAAAAAATAGTCGGCTAAGATCAGCTAGTCGAAAATTCGCCGAATATTTTCATTAGCCAGTCGAATAACTTAAAATTGATCGGCTGAGGGGTCTAATCCTGCTGTAAGTCTGACATAAATAAAACATCGAGGCGTCCGAGAGCCTGCCGTAGGCAAAATAGCGTTCTATTCTGTCTTGTTTCTCAGTCATGAAATCATCCAATAAAATTACCGTTTTGCCACATGGCAGTTCTTGTAGTGGTGGGATATCTTCGTTGTTGGAACAAAAGGTAGCTACGCCAGGACAGCTCGAAATGCTCGAAAGCTCTCCTGAGATGAAAATATTTATTTTGAAATAATGACTTGAAGTACACGCGCAGGCTGTCATAATAAAACCAACGTGGATTGCAAATGAAATTTATAACTAAATTGGTCTTTCCACAACCGGTAGGGCCGCGAATGATGCACCTTACGTCCTTGGGATTATTCAGTAAATTACCAGTCGATGGTCTTTTATTGACATCGGCTATGTCATAGTTTAACACTTTCATCTTTCAGCTGCTTTAAGAAAAAAATGGTATTTTGATAAATTCTCTACAAAACTAGTATCTAAAATACCTTTTCATTCTCATTTTATAAATGAACAGAGATGTACTGCCTCAAATGTAAAACAGTTACAGCCAGAAAAAATGTTAGGCACGTTGTGACTAAGAATTATCGACAACTGCTGAAGGGCGAGTGTAAAGTGTGCGGTACGAGGAAAGCACAGTTTCAGAAGAGCAGAGGCTCTGGATTGTTGAACAGCACGATTGACAAGTTGCCAGTGGAACTTCACATTCTGGAATACAACTATTGCGGTCCGGGAACAAAACTGAACAAGAGACTGAACAGAGGCGACGCTACCATCAATTCTCTGGATGAGGCCTGCAGACAGCCAGACGTTGAATACTCTACCAAACCAGACTTGGAACGAAGGCATGAAGCTGATAGAAAGTTGGCCTCCGATGCAGTAAAAGTAGCAAAATCTAGCAAAACTGGTCTGGAAGAGAAGTTGGCAGCAGCTACTGTAGCCGCAGCTATGAAAACCAAAGTAAAGTTGGGAATTGAAATTAAAAAAAAAAAGATGAAATGGAAACTTTAGTGCAGGAGCTGCACAAGCCAGCTAGGCGGCACTTTCCGAGGAGGCATGTTATTAGCTACGGGATAGGTGATATAGTTCAAGCGGACCTCGTGGAGATTATACCTTACACGGAACAAAACAAAAATTATAAATACTTGCTAACTGCCGTCGATGTATTCTCTAAATACGCTTGGGCCACCCCTGTGAAATCGAAGAATGCCGCGGATGTCACTGGTGCTTTTAACGAGATATTAGACACGATGACTAATCCCGTTAAAAGTCTACAAAGTGATGAAGGTAAGGAATACTATAATAAAGATTTCGCAGCACAAATGAAAAGCCACAAAATAAACCACTATTTGACCAAGTCAGAACTCAAGGCGAGCATAGTAGATGCCTAAATCGCACATTGAAGTCGAACATGTCGAAACGGTTCACTCTGCGAGGTAACCACAAGTGGATAGACATTATAGATAAAATTGTCAAAGATTACAACGATAGCTCATTCTACCATTAAAATGAAACCATCCGTAGTACCTAAACGTGATGAACCGGATATCAGAAACATATTGCTGAAAAACAGCCCTTCCAAAAAGAAGAAAAATAGTTTCAAAGTCGGGGATTTAGTAAGAGTGACAACGAAAAAATCTGTATTCAACAAGGGATATTTGCAAAACTTTACCAACGAACTGTTCGAGGTGAGTGAAGTCAGAAAAACTCGACCGACTTGCAACAGGTTGGTCGACAAACTGGGTAGTAAAATCAAAGGCACTTTTTACGAGCAAGAGTTGCAGAAAACTAACGTGCTGGATCTGTTTTTAGTCGAAGAGATTCTGAAGACTAAAAAAGTGGAAGGGAAAACTCGTTACCTCGCCAGGTGGAAAGGCTACGACGAGCTCTTCGACAGTTGGCTTGACGAAAAGCCAGTTATTCTAGGAAAAAAACAACAAAAATACCAAATTTTTCCTCTTTTTATTTATATTATTAAACTGAGACCAGGACGTTGAAATTATTACTGTTCATGTTATTTATATTATTAAACAGAATCACTCAGTTGGAGCGATGGAAAAACAAACTTTACCTGCGTTTACTGCACTCAAACGTATCCTACCTAAGAAAGATTGATACAACACCTTGTAGAGATACACAGGAATAGTTATCCACCCGAGTGCGATTGCTTCGAGAGAGAGTCGGGCTGTAGAGATGATTCCATCCTCTGTGAGCAAGGACTCGAACACAGAAAGTACAAGAAAGCTGTGCAAGCTGTAGACCCATTGTACCTTTTATGTTGATGCGAATAGGTATAGAAGCTCTACTGTACGAATGTCTCCGGCAATTGGTGACTTGCAGAGCTCAAATTGGTTTAGGAGTGAGTTTCGTTCGAAATGGCCAAGAAATACCAACTGGATTTCAGTGCCGCTACTCCCCAATCTATAATCCATTAGATATTCCCAAGTTACTGGACGCAGCTTATGCTAAAATCCAACTTTCCATCGACGAATTCACCGAAAGAGGGAGTGGTTGGGTGATGAATCGCTCCTACGAACTCACAATCCGAGTAGCAAAAATCGAACCACTCAGACCGGGCTCTTACATTCCTCTGCCAGCAAAATTAAGACGGTTAGATAGGATAGGCACGACACACTAACTCCTATCCTGAAAAAGAAAAAACATGATGTGGAAAAAGACCGACGTGCAAGAATGACTGAAGAGGAGAAAATAGTGTTCAGGGAAAAAAGAAGGTTGGCTCAAAGAGAGCAAAGAGAGAAAAAGAAACGAATGGCTTGGTCATTTGTTGCTTGTAATAATGTTTGTTGAATAAAATATAAATATATATTTTATTAAAGAACAAACTCTACGATACATTCTCATCATGGACGCCACTAAGGCTTATTTTATGCTGAGTAAATACCTCAATGTCACGATTGAAAGCGGACCGACTCTCGTTTTTAACAAACAGGCAGGGCTTACCACAGAGTTGAGACTCAACTTGTCGGAATGGACTTACCTATATTGACTGTACTCAATCAGTGGAGTGGAGGGAGAAATTGCAGTACAAGGACGAAGAAGAAAATACGTTGGGAAGGTTGGGAAAGCACGGACGAGGGTCTATGGAAAAGTGTTACGGATCCCACTTCGAAACAGGTCTTCGAGCCGTTCATCGAAAAAGCCGGAGAAGTGTTAATCGAGTCATTGGAACTGTCTGTACACGAAAAACATATGTTGGCAATAATGTTGGAACTGTCCAAACTCAACAGCAGAAACAAAATGAAATTCTTGTTGGATTTTAAAATGAAAGTGCTTTGTGTCGGAGAGGAAAAAATAATCAGAGTACGATTTACAAATGACGACAAGCAAGTGCACTTTGTGGAATACGACCCTTAAACAACGGCGGTCGTTACTTTGTTACAACTTTCGTTTACGGAATGGTCCTCTACAAACAATTTGCGAGCATCGATAAACTCACGGGGAAAGTTTCCGAAGACCAATAAACATTTCTCCATTCAGACTGCCTCTGTGTGGATCATACTGACAGCAGTACAACTGAACAGTAAAAATAAATAAAATATTTCATTCATGTGCACAGCCCCTTGTAGGTATCATCTACTATTTATTTTTCGTAAAGGTTTTTGTAGGTTTCGTTGAAGGCAGACCCAGTATTGTAGTAGGTCTATTATCGAAGCCAGGTCTGTGGAGCCCTGGCTTCGATAATAGAATACAATGGGTTTTGACCACAGTCCACCATCGTAGTGAATTGCCTCTTCTTGCCGGGAACAAGTTAGAAATTGGGTATTTCTCGCAATAGTTAATTTTTCATAACCACAGGATGAAATGACTTCAAACTTTCGTTTCTATTTGAGTATGTTAATTGGCTTTACTGCTCCCCAATTTGACGGCTTTTTCCTCAATAGAGAGAAACTAGAAAAGAAAACACAATTCATAAGCCATAATATTTTTTACAATTTTTGAAACAATTTATAAGACAATTCTACAGTTGAGTGCTTCCTCTAAAAAAGTCGTGTCTGTTCAGACTACGAATAACGTTAGACGAAACATTTTCCTGCTACTCAGATCAATTAAAACCGAAGTCCTTCTACCAGTTCACAATTAAGTGATACGACAAAATTTGGGCAATTCTCGCCCACAATTAAAATCGTAGTCAACATTTAATCGTTAAATTTTAATTTTGACTAACAATTAAAAGTGAGCACACATAAAACTCGAACGATAGATTACAATACGTGTTACTGAAGCCAACGCTTCATTTAAATTATTACAATTCGTTGAGTTGAAAACTAGCTCTGCTAATTATCTGCAGGAGATAGAAAACATAGCATTAGACATTTTAAAATTCCAACACAAAGCCATTTCACAAGTTCAACTTAATTGGCTTGATCTTTTTTCGCTGTGCACGATTTTTTTGCGAGTGACATTTCCGTACTGGCTTTATGTTTTAAACAAGATTTAGAGCTGCCAGCTGTGTGTTCGGAAAGTTCAGGTGCTAGATCAGAATCTTGATTGCCAATAACGACATTCGGGGCCAATGAACTTTATTTTCGCTCAAGGGACTATTACGTGTTTCTGATTTATTTTGGAACGGAATATTTTCTTCAGCTTGCGAATCACTCACATTGTGTAAATAATTTTTTGCTTTTTTCTTAGAACTTGAACTCTTTGAAGGAACTTGGCAAATTTGTGACGTTTGCTTGCTAGATGACGCAGGCATGTCATTAGTTGCATCAACGAGTGCGGTGACCTCTTATTAGGCAATGTTTTGTCGCTCAGCCTGATTGGGTGATGTAAATACGATCGACTGCCTTCTTACTTTCTACTTACGTGGTTTGGAGATTGAGCAGGAACTGAGCTTGGAAAATCGGCATTTTTCGAATTTTGCATGTTCTTGTGTAGAGATCCATCAGGATTTATCGTTTCATTGGGCAAACGTGCGTGAAATTGGCGATATGTTACGGCATAGTTTTAAACCACTTTCGTGAGTACTTAGTAGTGTGAATGGACCAAACATTTAAATATCGCTGCTTTTTGCCAAAGCCTCTTGCTAACGGTTTAGTATCTAGTCCAGATAGGCGAGAATTCTTGAAACACTTCATGCTTTTTGTGTGCGGAACTTGAGTTTATTTTATCACGATTTATTTTTATTTTTTGCTGTAAATCGGGTTTTAACAAGTCTGGGCATGTTCGAATTTCTCTACCGAAAAATAATTTTGCAGGTGTTTCACCTGTAACTGTGTTGGGACAATTTCTGCTTGCAATATGGAACTCATTTTAAGATTTTTCAATAGTTTTACCTTCAGTGTGTGCTGCTTTGAAAGCCTTTTTGAACTCGCGAAAGTAAAATTCTGCTTAGCATCGTAAGGCGCACCTATTAGATGCCTAATTCCTAGTGTTTTAACAAAAGTTTGAAACGAGCTATTCATCCATTGCGGCCCATTGTCGGAAACGAGCGTTTTCATTTGCCCGAATTCGGCCATATACTGTTCAAAAACTTCCATAACTTTATGAGATGTAGTTTTACAAACAGTTTTTCATAAATTTTACAAACAGGAATTTGCTATGCGCATCAACAATAACGATGAAAGTTAAACCTTCAACAATGCCAAAATCAGAATAAATTCTGTCCATAGGCTTAATTGGATACTCCCAAGAATGTTTTGGACCAGGTGGCTTTTCACCTTTCAGCTCTTGGCAAGCAGTACAATGTTTAACTTTAGCCTTTAGGTCAGGATCAATATTAGGTCGCCAACTTTTCCTCGTGCTAAACATTTTGTCTCAACAAGCCCTAAGTGTCTGACGTGCAGATCTTGCTTTATTCTGTCGTGCAGGCTGGTAGGCATGATTATGTGCAATCCCCAAAACAGGGTTTCACACTCAACAGATATTTCATATTTTCGTAAAAAATACGGCTTTAATTCAGCCTCTTCTGTTTTTTTCGGGCCAGCCATGCTAGACATACCTCAATATTCGCACGAGAACAGGATATTTTATAATTGCTTTAACTAGAGTACTTTTAAGTACTGGTAAGGATTCGATGGACTGTGCAAAAAGCACTTTGAAAGAAGTTTCATCATCTGAATCTCAGCAGTATTTTCAAGAGGCAAATGAGACAACATATCAGGTGTAAGTTGTATTTTCCAGGCACATGTTCTAATGTATAAGAGTAGCCATTTAACTGAAATGCATAATGCTGCACATGACTCGCAACCATTTGAGATATTCCATTTTTTGGACAAAAATCCAAATAAGAGTTTTCTGGTCTGTTTGGAGAATCAAATGATTCGAACACTAGTATTGATGGAATTTTTTCACTCCCCAAGAAACCCCAGGCGCTTCTTTATCAAAATGAGAATAATTTTGCTCTGCTTTTGTGAGCTTCCTTGAAGAAAACATTATCTTGGCCATTTGGTAGGGTATGCATCAAACACGAACCTAGACCATAAGGACTTGTATCTGTGGCCAGTTTTAGCTTATATATGGGATTGTAGTGAACTAAAACATTAGAAATTTTGAACAACTGTTTTATTTTAGACATAGCTGCATCGCAAACCCACTTTTGCTTGGGACTGAGTAATTTGGTTATGGGAATAAATTCATGAGCCAAATTTGGCATGTATTTTGCATATTGATTAATAAAACAGAGAAAACTTTGCAACTCAGAAATATTTCTAGGATTAGGAACATTCATCACTGCCTCAATGACCTCTGGTAAGTTTGTCAAACCTTCTGAATCGATTTTATGTCCTAAATATTTCAGTTCTGGTTGGCCAATTCTACACTTTTCCAGAATTTTGCAAGGCAGACAACAATTTATCAATATTGTCATCATGTTGAGAACCCTGCCCACTGACGAGAATATCGTCGTAAAATGGTTCACAATTGCTAATTGCTAATGTTACACTAACCATTAATCTTTGGAATATACGTGGGCTACTAGCCAATCCAAATGGATATCTTAAAAATGTAAACAATCTAAGGGGCGTATTAATTTACAAGTGCTTTCTGCGATTCTGAATCTAGCTCCATCTGAAGGAATACATCCTTAAGGTCAATCAGACTGAAAGTATCACTTCCAGAAAGCCTGTCAAACAACTCGGCAGCAGTGGGAACCGGTAATGGACTATTTCGAGCTGCAGATTAACGGTAGTTTTATAATCACCAGCAATTCGAATACCATCACTTGCTTTAATGACCACCACAACAATGGGAGTGGCCCAACTGCTGGTACTTACCGGCTCCAAAACTCCAAAGGACACCAAGCGTCTAATCTCGTCATTAAACTTATCAATAAGTGCCAGTGGAGTCGGTCTAACTTTAAGAAAAAACAGGAACAGCATCAGGCTTCAATTTGATTTTTGTTTTAAAGTTCTTAAAACATCCTAACCCTGGTTTGAACAGTTCAGTAAACTTTGCCGTTAAAGCCTCTGGTGTAAAAGCAGTTCTTTAAACCTCAATTGCTTCAAATTCCTGAAGCAGTCTATTTTTATTTTAAGACTAGTGGGTAAAGCTGATTCAAATCAAAATCAAAAATCGCTAACCAGGAATTTCCCATCAAAGGCTGAAGTTCTTTATTAGCAATTAAAGCCTGAACCTGCTCAACTCTTTCACCAATTTGTACTTTAACTTCAATGGCACCAAAAACTTTATCTACTTGACCAGTTTATGACTTGACAAAAGTATTTGGACAATTTACAGTCTTTAAAATATGTGTGATACCAATTTCGTGTTAAAATTGTAGCATCACAGCCACAATCAGCGTCTAATGGCAACTTTACACCATTGATGTCGCACTCGACAGACCATCTCTAAGCTTTAAGCAAATTAATGCACACCGTGTTGTTCTCTAAGTAATCAACAGTTTCGTCACTACTTTCATGATCACTGGAACTCATCCGGTGTGCTCTACTCAGATTCTTCATTTTGTTCCAAACAATGTGCTCTGTTCTGCTTGTAGCCATATTTAAACTTGTTGCCAGTGCTTTTCTTAGAACGATGTTTAGACTCTGATGGCTGAATACTCTGTTTACCCGTTTTGTTTTGCGAGCAAACTGCCTTTAAATGTCTTTTGACATAGCAACAGCCACAGGTGTCGTCTTTAAAGTGTCAACGGGCTCTCCCGTGTCCCTTAAAACTACAACGAAACAAACCATATCTTTAGAACTCGAGGAGGATGGTTTACCTTGCTGATAACTGTTTTTACTTTTCTTTTTAGTTTTGGCAACAAAATATACACTACTAGCACTGGTTGTTAACTCTTGTTGGTTCAGTTCAGCTGCTTCCAAAGAAAGTGCTAGTTCAACTGTAGCTTTTAAATCTAAGGTTTTCTTAATCAGCTCTTGTTGTATAATGAGCTGTGAACACCACCAACAATTCGATCCCGGATCATTTCGACTTTAATTTTGCCTACAACAATAGCATCATAACCACAATGCTTGGTTAATTGTTTTAAAGCATCAACATACTCTGCTATTGATTCATTTGGTTTCTGTGACCTCTTGTTAAATCTGAGACATTCTGAAATTGTGCTAGGTGCTAGATCAATGATGTTTCTACTGTTTTAATTAAAGCGCCATACGTAACGGTTATAACTGTAAGTGGATCGATAATTCGTACAATTTTCTGAAACATTGCATCCCCAATACTAGCTAATAATACGTCACAACGAATTTCATCTTTAATTTTCTTTGCTTTAAGAAAACAACCAAATCGCAAAATGTACATAGACCAAGATACTTGGTTCATAAGTATCAAACAAACCGTTAGATTTGACAGCTTCAGTGCCACTAGGCAATTTAAACTGAGCTAATTAACAAAACTAAATTAATTTTATCAAAAGGCCTTTTATTTGACAACTTAATTTGCACTAAATTGACCTAAAACAATCGCTAAACGACCTGCAACTACAGTTTTTAGGATTATAACAATTTTACTAACACAAGTAGCATTCAAATTTACAGCCTAAGCTAATTGCCAAGCTAACTTTGTTTTCAAATAACAATCACGATAAGCAATTGACCATTAAACTTATCTAAACCAGGCAATTAAGCCAACAAAAAAGACAAATCATTCAAGGCAAAATTTAAACACTATAGGCTTCAATTTTAAACGTTAAATTTTCAAACTTGCTAGTTTCAAACGTACTAGTCAAAATATCAAGTTTACTAGGTACTTTTACACACATACCCAGAGAACAACATGGTAAGCAAAAAGAGCTAGAAAGCCGTTTGCACAATAAAATAAGTAATAAAGTTTTTACTAGTTAATTACTTCAGAACCTCAAGCTTAATCTGTTCATGGCAAATTTCACAGAATTACGCTAATTTCGGCTGCGATTTTCTGACATCCCTAGCCAGTATAGTCAAGCGTAGGAAGTCGCTAGGTGTCACTTCGACACAGCCTTTAAACTAAATTATGAAACTAGCTATGACATATGAAATTTACCGAAAAATGTGTAGTAAAAATTATTACGACAGGTAATTCTGACAGTAAACTATATGTAGTCAGAAATTGCGCCAACTCAATCACCAGTGAAACAAGTGAAACAAAAACTGTTCCAAATTGAACAAGGTTACTTATTATCCCCCAGCACATGACTACATTTATTTGCCAAATAACCTAAAGTCAAGCTTACCTCAAACTTGGAGCAGAAAGTTCGAAGTTGCAGGGGAAATTTAAGCATAACAAAGTGCAGAGGTAGGCCATAGCCATGACCCTCGTCGCCAGTTGATATATACTTGGACTTACATATTATTGGGTTGCTCAAAGCAACTTACCCTAACCAAAAGGAAGGGCAGAAACACTCGTGTTGACGTCTAGTAACTGGTTGCCTATTATGAGCTAGGTACAGTATTGGACAATGAAATTTAGAAAGTTCAGAAAGGGCAACTACAAGTCTACATCGATTAATTATGCCTGGTTTTGGGAAATCCTTACATATTACGAGATTGTTAAATTCAATAAACGAATAATAATAACCGCAAAATAAATACAATACTGTGTTATTGCAACTGAAAACATAAAAATTTGTTGAACACAAAATGAAGTAAGTCAATCTGTTAAACTGCGAATCTCTATTTATGGAATCTGGATAGGCCAAGAAAATATGGTGGTTTGTTCAGTCTCAGCAAAAAAGTATCATTATGCGTGACAAAAACCTATCTGTAAAGTATTCAATTGACTTTAAAATACTCCATTACTCCATTCAGTTATAAATATAAATAGAGCAACAGTTTGAAAAATGATTTTATTTGAAAGTCGATTTGAAAGTCAATTTTTCGGTTTTATTTTAAAGAATGCACTCAAGAAACGTTGAATTTAGGAATAAAAAAACCGTGGAAAGACAAGCCTAGGGAAAAGAAACCTGGAAAAAACAGCCATTGGAGAAAAAAAAAGATTTCCGCAGAACGAAAGCCCAACGAAAAAGGAATGGACAGAAAACTGACAATGGAAAAAATATGCCATGAAAAACATAAAAATAAAAATGTGGGAGATAACTGTAGGAAAATAGCCGAAGGAAAATAATCCAAGGAAAATTGTCGAAGGAAAACAATCTGAAGAAAAATTGAGGAAAGAAAGAGCAGAAGGAAAAAAAAACAAGTTTCCTAGAGAAATTTCTTACCTATAACCTAGGTTTGTTTAATATGTCTAATGCGTGGTGCAGTGACAACCTGGACTACTGCACTGTGACTCAGGTTGGCACTAAGACCTAGTTGTCGACGCGCCATTAAGCATCAACCCCCCCCAACCCAACCTATAAAAACAAAATACAAAAAAAACACTAAACAAAACAGTAAACAGTTTCCTTCGGTTATCTCTGTGGCTTTTTTTTACGCGACTTCTTTTTTCCTTTGACTTTTTTCAGGCTTTACTTTAGTTTAATCCACATCCGGAGTTTCATTTTTAGCAGTGTGTTGCCAGCAGTTGTGATTAGTAGAGGTTTCACAATGTTTATTCTTCCCGCGCGAATCCCCCCCCCACCACACCTCCGCCTCCCTAACACGAAGCGCGATCTGACTGAGTAGTGTGAGGGACCATACCGAGAAATGAAGCTCCTGGGTTTAATTTTTTTCATCAATCAAGAACGTAAGTTAGAGGTTCGAACCTCTAACTATATGTTGAATTAAGTTGAACTGAAGATTTATATTATTAAGAAACTGTAAGCTGATCTGGTTGAACGAATACTGACCATGTTGATGTTTACGTGACATCGTATTCCGTGCTCCCTCTCCATTAAGAGATTGCTTCAGTATTTATCGTCGCTTTTAGGAATCAAAGTTAAAGTTTGGAACTGAACGTTTCACGACAATCTGGTCACAAAACATGGGACAATTCAACCTTGCACGAAAGGTTTATCAATATCAACTTCCGTGTTGCGAATTTGACTTCAACGACCTTTTTTTTCAATGCCCCAACCCTTTTTTATTTTTATTTTTGGTTGGTTTGAGGCAGGGATTACCTCCAGCGTCCCCCCACCCCATCTCAGTGATTCCACCACTGGTTCAGTTAATAATTAAAGGAAAAAAAGAAAACTAAGCCCAATGTTTCCGGAATCTTCATTTTCAGATTGCATTTAGTCGGAGAATATTAGTTCCCAAAGTAAATCATTAACACTATTTTCTTACACCCACAAAGGATAAAAGTGAATTACGCCAATGTTTAAACTGTACCAAGCCTTGTCCTTTCCAGACTAACTTATTAAAGCTCAGTCTGCAAGTCGGTGCTCACTTCGAACGCTCCTACCCGCGGGCGAGAAGTGGACTCGTCGGCCTACAGGGTCTAACAGTAAGTCTAACATTAAGTCTAACTGACTTAATGTCATACTTATTATTTGTAAGAGTGTATCATTATCCAACCTGTAACATGAAATATGCATATTCGTCATTTCTGAATCCAATATCTTAAAACAATCGAACTTTCGCAGCCATTCACGCCCTGGAGAAAGTAATCCGCAAAGGAGCGTAGCAGAGAAGCTAACTTTTTTCTGTCTAAATTTCATTGTCCAATACTGCACATACATTTATAGCTTATGCTAAGTCACATGGCTTGTTACTATTGGCTAACAATAACTGATAGGTGCAAGATGCACCCTGTAACAACGAATCAGAACAATGATGTCAAACACCATGAAATGGCAAAGGATGACAGCAATAAATAACATGTAAATACTGTGTGCACGGAAGGTGCACACAACAACAAATCTAGGAACAGACCACCATTGATGCACATCTTAAGAGTTTTCGAAAATTACGACAGGCTAATTTACGGAACTAAACGTGTGCTCACTTGCATGCGAGCTAGTGATACGTATGCCATCTCTAAAGCAACGGGTGCAGCCAAAGGCAAAATCGTTCTGAAAAGAATGTCCTGGTACATTCCCCAAGTTGTGGCATGTGGCATCATACGAGCAAAAACTTAAACTCTACAATCTCATCAACCAAAGAGTGGCCCTGGATTTAGGATTTAGGCACTGGCATTAAGACAGCTGCGAGCTCCATCAAAATACCAGCTTCACTTGGCACGTGCTGACTACTTCCGTGGTTGAGAAAGCTAGGTAGATAGTTCTAGATTTCAAACTAACTGGCAGGACTTTTTAGTTAAAAATTCGGCCTTGTTCGACCACTGCAGTTTGCAAGATGCTCACGTGATTCTAAATTCCGAGCAATATCCGTTTCTTCATTTGAACGCTAATTTTACCACTGGAGAGTACGTCTACTTGTACAGAATAGCGCAGCAATTTAGGCAGCTTTACTACGACACCAACGACCTGAGTTTATACTTAATTCAGTTCAATTTCTTGGTGTTGGATTGCTCTAAACAGTTCAAGAGGCTTCAATCGGGAATCATGGACGTACTTCAGTCATGGACTGAAGTTTAGAGCAGCCATGTCAGCTAACATTACCTGTCGGGCTCTGCTCATTGGCGACAGGAAAATGAATAAAGTTTGATAGAGGAAAAATCGAAGTTGTCTATTAAATCATAACCATTGAAAACTTACGGTCGGTTTGTTTGTGTGTTTGTTTGTTTGTTTATTTATATATCCGCCTTCTCCTCCGGAAGTAGGAAGGCTAAAAATGTGAGAACGGTGTCGAAAGACAGTTAATTAATCCGGATGTCGTTTTGGCTATTTTCGTAGTTCTAGGTAAAAGTTTTGCCCTCGAAAAAAGCCTAAAAATCTCTTTGGACCATTGTTGAAACGAATTTTTTTAAGTTGATTGTTAGCTGCTGAGAGGATGGTCCCCAATTGTTGTGCCACGAAAGGCGCCGCATAGGCCAGCAGTGTTGTTAGCGGGAGAAATGCTGGCAATCGGAAAAGTGTCATTCAAGAATATGGCACGTGCAGCTCACTGATGGACCGACTGTTGGAGTTGCATATTGGATAAATTTCGTAAACGTAGAAAAAGATTAACCACAGAAAAGGGCGTCAGAAATATTTCTACGTTTGTATTTGTATATTATCGACATTCGATCAGTATGCCATTAGCTGGTGCTCTAATCCGCAGTCTAGCGTAAATGTGGTAAACACGGATAACTTCTGGGTATGATTTGCTTTAAAACCATACGAAACGGTTGGTTAACTTTGTTAACAAACTTTTGTGATGAACTTTGTTTAATGACGCGTTATTATCTTTTGATGTTTTTACAACTATTTCACCGTTGGAGATGGGGCGAAATATATTATTGCACAAAAACGTTAAAACACACAAAGCAGGATGTAAAGTAAACATTCCTAAAATAAATGAAACAAGAAAAGCTATGATGGAAGGTAAAAGAATTTATAGCGGTTTGGTAGTTCTAACACAAATTATAGGCAAAATTATGGCCGCGTCAGTATGGGTCAGCAATAGAACCTCGGCCTTTGGTTTCAAAGTCGTGGGTTCGATTCGCCGCTCAGGCAGTCTGACATATAAGTCCAAAAAGCAACGTAAATAGGTTTGTATCAGTATTTAATTATAGGCGACGTGCGAGTTTGATGAATGATGTTTTTATGGGGCGTGGAGCAGAACGACGATGCCGGGTTGTTTTTACTTGAAATTATCGTCACTTGCCTTTTGTAAATATATCACGATGGGACCGACATTGGAGTTGTTAGAAGTGTGTAAAGTTGGACAACAATCTGCAAGTCAAAACTGTGCTATCTTAAAATGTTGCCAGGAATTTTACCAAAAGATCTATGGCCTCGGGGCTTTTTTGGAGATCCACGTTTTTGACCAACGTGAACACGAACTCTAACCCTCATATGTATCAATTTAAACACTCAATATCGGTTCATTGGTTCGATCTTTGGTTTAGGACAATGAGTCCCAAGAAAAAGAACATCAACAACAACAAGCAATGGCCTTGCTGTGGAAGCCAAGCGATTCGATTGTTTTCATTAAACATTTTTGTGCAGTGAAATAGTTGTGGCTCCATTGCAACTACCGAATTTCTTTGGTCCATGTCAATACAGTGAAGTATATGCTGAGGCTTTCAGAAGGACCACTGTTAGTCATTTACGAGCAATGAACAAATAAACAAATATACTTGTACTATTTTCTGTGCGTTTGTAATTGTGTGTTAACTTTACTTCTCTGTCTAATACCAGTGTACAAAAAAAACGACTTCAACATATAAATTTCTATCCATTTTCTTTGATGGTGTTGCAAGGCCAGTGAAGAACTTTTCAGTTCAAACCTCGATAATAATTTAGATGTTATTATTAACAGATAGACTCCAGTCTATAGACGAGAAAAAGGGATATATTAAATTTATGACCTATTTTCAATCCCAGAATTCCGAGATTTAGGTAGCTATATTTCCGTATTTTAGGGACTAAAAAATGGTTAGTGTCCCGGGATCCCGAATCCCTTAGTCGGACGCCCTAGTCGAAAACATGGTGATCACAGCCGCAAAAAGAACAGAACGGGTCCCCACGGTAATACTTTGTTGTATGATCGTATGACTGCCATCTATAACATTTGGTGGCATTTACCCATTACACAACACGAACAATAGTCCGGTCCAGCGTGAGCTATCCCAAGTTCAGTATGTCACAAAAGATGGTCGAGGTCATTTGAACAAACCAATTATCTTTAATTCTGTTGCAGGAAGGTCGCTTGTTAATTAGCTTGAAGCCGTTTTGGAAGGTATATTCACCTAGTTTTTTGACCAACACCGGTTTATTCTGAATGACGTAGTCAACCAATGGTTCAGCAGTATAGTTGGATTCAATCCTTGATAGTAGTGGCTGGGGTACAATAGCCTGAACAGATTTTGTATCAACATCATTCAGTGTTTTCTTCGATCCTCGACCTTTGCTATTAGACCGGCTTTTCGTGATTGAACCGGCAGCCAGCCAGTTTCAAGGTGAAGGAAGTCTTCTACAGTGCCATCAATATCCACAATGGGTATGAATTTCACTGATTCGCTCTGAATAAAAACCAGCGGGAGGGAGAGGACTTTGTTTTCTCGTGTCCATATTTACAGTTCAGTTGTGATCTTGGGCATGTTGACCTCTGAATTACGTTGTTTCCAAATGGGTATGAAGTACAGTGTTGATCAACTTAAGGTTTGCAATGGACTTATCACTAATAGGTGTGTTCAGTATATTTACAAAATTCATAAGGATTTGCATGGCGATATGGACCTATGTGCTTCGTCAGAAACAACATTATTAGGGTCTAAGTCATTACTATTTGGTTCATATTTGATGATTTGGAGGAGGGGAAAGGGAAGGCATTGGATGATTGGCTGCCATGAGTGAACAATAGTAGTGGGGTTTTGCGATATGAGGACAGATCTACCCCTCCACCCCCCCCGTGACGTCATTTCCGGTCAAGTGACCTATGATGTCACTTCCAGTCACGTGACCTATGATGTCACTTCCGGTCATGTGACCTATGATGTCACTTCCGGTCATGTGACCTATGAGCTCACTTCCGGTCATGTGACCTATGACATCACTTCCGGTCTATGATGGCGGCCCCCATTCGTCAATCTGGACGAGGGTGGGAGAGTGCTTTTTGCTTCCTTTTTGAGTCCTTTTGTTACATTCCTGACGTCATCCAAGATGGTGGCTCCCATTTTCCAAGATGGCGGCGAACCGGAAGTTCAAGATGGCGCCCATGCGAACCGGAAGTGACGTCATTCAAGATGGCGGCGACCCGGAAGTGACATCATTCATGATGGTGGAGCCCACCCGGAAGTGTGGCCATTTTCCAAGATGGCCACTTTTTTAATTTCGTCAATCTGGAGGAGTGCTTTTTGTTATCTTTTTGCATACTGGAAATACGGCCATAGCCAAGATGGGTCAAAGTCATTCATGGGAAAAGTGCCTTTTGGCTACCAAATTTGTCCTTTTGCTACATCAGTGTCCTTTTTGGTACCAAAAAATGTCCTTTTCACTACATGAGTCCTTTTGTCAACTCCGAGCGGAAGTGACGTCATCCGAGGGGGTAATGCTTTTGGGGCATTGTAAGAGTTCTAAAAAGCTTAAAAAACAAAAAAGTCATGAATTAGCAGCATTTTTGAGGGTACCAAAACTAGAGGGGTCGTGCGAATGCTCTGTGAGCTTTCACATTGTGATTACTTTAAAAAGCTCTCGAGTGCTGCCAAATGAATTAGCAACATTTTGGGTTAGGGAGATGCTTTTTGAGCTTTCGCATTGTGGTAGCTCTAAAATGCTTTAAAGTGTAAAAATGACGAATGAGCAACAATTTGAGGGTTCCCAAAACTGGAGGGGTCATGCAGATGCTTTTTGAGCTTTCACATTGTAGTAACTCTAAAATGCTTTAAAGCGTGAAAATGACGAATCAGCAACATTTTGAGCATTCCCAAAACTGGAGGGGTCGTGCGAGTGCTGTTTGAGCTTTCACATTTTTTTTCTGCTTATCGCTTTTTAAAAAGGATCAAATCATGGATTCTTGTTCAATTATTCTCTCCGGCAAAAACTCTGATTTGAGAATTAATCTAAACACTCCCATTCATTTGGACTCTGTAAAAATTACGAATTGGCTCTGCTTAATTTGGACACGTACAACAGCAATCATAACATCACCTCAAAAAATAATGAAATTCAATACACGACCGATGCTGGGGCGTCCTGGCACAAAGTGTTAGTAACCCCGGGGGCTTACGAAATCTAAGATTTGAATAAATTTCTCAAGTCGGCGATAGATTCGAATGGGCACAGCAAGGATGCCATTACGATTCTCCCGAATCTAAACACTTTAAGAACCAACTTGATAATTACCGATCTAAACTATGGCTTGTCCTTTTCGGGCAATAAGAGTTTGGCTCCAGTTTTGGGGTTTGACTTGGGTAACTACGTGAGAAGTCGAGAAAGTCAAAATACAGTCTACATTATGAGTATCAACACAATTTTCGTACACGTGGATATCATCGGCAATTCGTATCTAAATAACGACACTCAGCCCACTTTATATTCCTTTTATCCCAATTCACCACCCGGTTTCAAAATCATACCCCCCGCATAATTTAATTTACCTCCCAGTTACTACAAAATTATTCAGAAATATAACAGTTTGGCTCACTTCACAGACCAACGAGCCGTTGGATTTAAATGGTGAGACGCTCACGGTGCGTCTTCATTTGAGATCTAAATAAAAAAAAAGGATAAAAATGCTCGTGTTTGGAAAAAAGGCAAAGGGCTATTTCTTAATTTTAACTCTAATAATAAAAAACAAACGGTTTGACACCTAGAAACAAAGCTTTCATCAAATTCATAACAACACCCAGAAAATGAATGTAGTAGAAGATTACCTGAAAATCAACGAACCTTTGGTGTATGATTCATTGGTCGAGTCTCACACGTACCACGAATACAATCCTATTGTTGGCACTAATCTCAACAACGTAAATTCGGAATTGCATATACACGTAGAAAACCAAGATTTATTTCTGCATGTGGCTAACAGTTACCTCCTGATTAAAAGGAGGTTACTGAAGGACGATGACTCTGCTTACACAGACACTGACGTAGCTAGTCTTATTATTAATGCTCCCATGTTCCTGTTTTCTAACATCAAATACCATCTCGGTGATAAAGGTGATAAACAAGTCGACGAGTTACATTATCCGGGGTTCGGTACTCTGATGAAGGGACTGCTCACCTACGGCTCGGCGGAGCAACTGGCTCTGCTCGGCCTGTGCTGGGTGCTGGATAGTGCGGCTTCAGTCGCAGCTGAACTAACGAACAATTTGAGATACAAACAGCGGCACGCGTCCATCATCGTTGAAACAACTCCCAAGGGAAGCTTTACGTTCGCCATCCCTCTGAAATACGTCATGGGATTTTTCGAATGTTACGATAAGCTAATCTACGGAATAAACACGTATTCACACTCATGCGAGCGAGTGATACGAACGCAATCTTCAAAGCAGCAGCAGCGGCCAATGGTAAAGTCGTTCTAAATAGCATCAGCTGGCTCGTTCCACATGTCACTGCCTCGGACGAGCAGAAACTTAAATTATACAATTTCATCGACCACAGAGCGACCGTGGATTTAGGATTTAGGCACTGGCATTACGATAGCTGCGTGCTCCCTCAAAATACCAGCTTCACTTGGCACGTGCTGACTACTTCAGCTGTTGAAAAACCTAGGTGGATAGTTTTAGCTTTTCAAACAAACAGGAAGGACTCTTTAGTCAAAAACCCCGGTGTGTTTGACCACTGCAGTCTGCAAGATGCTCACGTGACTCTAAATTCCGAAAGATATCTGTTTCTCGATTTAAATACCAATTTTGCCACTGGAGAGTACGTTAGTCTGTACAGAATGGCGCAACAAATTAGGCAGCTTTGCTACGATACCAACGACTTGAGTTTTACCTTGCTTCTGTTCAAGAAAGCCTTTCCTCTCGTGGTGTTGGATTGCTCATACAGTCCGAGAGGCTTCAATCGGAAATCGTGGATGTACAGGTCAAACTGATGTTTAGAGCAGCCGTGCCAGCTAACACTACTTGTCACACCCTTCTCTTTGGAGACAGGAAAATGAATCTAAAGTTGGACAGAGGCAAAGTCGAAGATGTTTATTAAATAATAATAATAAAAAAGATAATATGGCGCTCAAAACAAGATCTCGAAAAAAGAACGGCGTTTTTTTGCCATTAGTACTGTTAGGACCGATTTTAGCCGGGATCGGAGGATTGGCGGGTGGAACTGCGGGAGTTGTATCCGCCGTAAAAATGGCACAAAATGATGCAAAAATTCTTGCAGAACTAGTGCAACATCACAAGCAAGTGGTAGGTACTGGCTCGAAGAAAAAAAAATTAATCAAAAAAGAAGCAAAAAAAAATTGCCCCGTGATAGAGGTCTTTACTTAAGACCACCCAAGGTTTAATTGATTTTAATTAACCTTTAACGAACTTTGATTTAAATGGATTGGCTAGAGTAATGCAAATTCCAAAATTCAGAGGTACTTTTAGTAAAGAGACGATTCCCTTAAAACATTGGCCTACTGGCGAAAACGGAATAGTAAACTTGGAAGATTCCACGATGGAGATGGAAGTTACTGGGTAGCTTATTCCACCGTTTCTGGAGAACCTTGTTATTTCGATAGTTTTGGCAACATGGGCCCTCCCCAGACTGTGGTAAACTACTTGGGACCGGGAATTAAATACAATACGAACGCGGACAAAACTTTGCCCAGATTTGGTGCGGTCACGTTTGCTTATTTTTCCTAAGTGCCTTCTCTAAGGCTCGTAATTACGAAGCTGTTTTAGATAGAATGAGACGAGTCATCTATTGAAAAGTTACGTGCAAATCTAACTGGAAATAAACGTCTTCTGGGTGAAACTCTTCGAATGCCTCTACAGTGATGGGAAATTTTTTTTCTATTACGTAAGGAATTTTGAAAACGGTAGCTGTCGAATGTTCGTCCTTTAGTTTAGTAATGTAAAGGGCGCTCGTTCCTATTTTACATTTAGCAATGAGTGCAACACTCGGGTCGCTGCAGTAGAAAATTGCTTTATGAATTAAACCTGGACTGCTGCACACGAAGCTCGAGAGAGGACCAGAATTAACGAACCAATCGCTCTTTTTTTCCAATAGGCTTTTCATGTAGAAACTGATTAGCATGAAACTGTTTTCATGCACAAATTTCTTCATAGCCGCGTCACTGGGTAAAGTAGGTTCGCTTTGATTTCGGTTTGTTCGTGGCATTAAAGTATTCATTCTGCTCATCTTGTAACAAACAATTGCTGTGGACAAATATCTTAGTAACAGCATCGTTCGGTAAGGTAGTTTCGCTTAAATTTCTAATCTGCGTGTGGTTCGCATTGAAGTATACTTTTTGGTCGTCTTGTAATAAACAATTCCTATCGACGTACACTTTTGATGCCGCATCAGCAGCATGCCGGGGGAAAGCTATGTCCTTAATTTGCTTCTTCCTCGCGTAGAAATTCCCTCAGCATCATCTACATACAACGTATTTTTTTCCATACTAGAAATGGCGGAAGCCAACTCTGCCGAGAGAAGAGTAATGGTAGGAGGCAAGTCGGTTTTAAGTTTCTGAATGTCTGTTGCCAGAGTACTGATCTGAGAATAATTTACCGCATCTTCAGGCTCGATAGCAGCTCCTACTTTAGTTACACGCTTGCTTTGCATGTCGTAGTTGTTTTGGGGGTTAAAACATATCCTAGTCCGGGCTGTCCTCTCGGACCGACTCCCATCACTTCACCCGCTTCCCCCCTCGTTTTTTTCAATGCTTGTCCAAACTTATTGGCTGACATCTTTTTTAAATACGAGAAATTTTTTTTAATGAGGCTTATTTTTAAAATTTCTCGTATATAATAAAAGGAAGAACCTCAAAATAAATAATTAACATCAAAATGTCTCAACCATCATGGCAAACAAACTTTCCAATCTCTTCCAAAAAACTTACTGAAAGTTAAGAACAACAAAAGCACAAAGATTAACAATGGTGTAAAGTTTTCCTTGTCTCCTTCCATTCAGTTTCAAGATTTAAAGGGTCCGGGAACTCCTGTTTTGGACGAAAAGTCGAAATATAAAGGCTGGATTCCACCCAGCGACCCGAAAACTAAAAACTGTTAAAAAATCTAAAACGGTACATCTGCAAAAAACTAGAGATCGAGTTTGATGAGTAAAAATCTGTGTCCTTGACTACGTTCAATTATCCCAATTCTATTCACGCGGCTTACCCCTGTTACCCCTCTTGCGAAAAGGTGAATGAAGGAGACAAACCGCTCTGTCTTAGAACTTGGGTGTAAGAGAACATTCACAAAACTAGAGGGAAACTTAACAAAAATGTTATCGACAAACCCTGGTTTAACTTGCCATCTTACAACGTTTTAAACTTGACAGAAGTCACCGGGAAAATTACGGCAGTATATGTCACTGATGGTTCTCCCAGCAACGTGAAATCATGGTGCAACATAGACTATGGAGTATCTCACTCTGATGTTTCCAACGACAAATTTACGGATGAAGACTTTATGGGTTTGGTATCTCTATAAACATTAAAAAAAATGTGTAAATAAAAAAGGCTATGGAAATTAAAAATTAAGACTTTTTCGTACCTAATAAAGAACCTAAAAATCATTCATTTCTACCTTCGAATATCAGATGTATAATCATAGGACCCGCAAATTGCGGAAAAAATAACTTACTGTTTAATTTCATCTGTAACGAAAGATGGCTCGACTACGACCGGTTATTTATTTACAGTAAAACTTTATGTCACTCAAAGTACAAAGCTTTGCAGTCTATATTTGGTGAAATTGAGGAAAAAATAGGACGAAATGTGGCTTTTTTTCACGATTCTCAAACCGATTTAATTCCACCCGAAGAACTGGACCCAAATTATCGAAACCTAATTGTTTTTGATGATTGCCTTTTGGACAAGAAAAAAAACATCGAACGTTACTTCACTCGAGGGCATCATTCGAACGCCGATGTTTTTTATTGCAGTCAGTCCTACACGAGAATTCCTAAACAAGCAGTTAGAGACAATGCAATTTTATTAATTCTTTTTCCGGTAGATGAGTTAAATTTGAAACACGTTTACGAAAATCACGTTTGCCCCTGACATGGAATTTTCAGACTTTAAAACGTGTTGGAAAAAGCCTTATGGGTTTTTATCGATTAACAAAACGTTAAACGAGGGGAGATATAAACGTTCATTTTTGCCTAATAAACAAAAGAATGGAAACAAAACGAGAAATCGCAAAACTCAAAAGATGTTTAACTAAAAAGTTTTTAAATCAACGTTCGGGAGAAAGAGAACAAGAATAATCGCTACAAGAATTTGTTAAACCGGTAGTAAGCACCCTGAAACCGAGACCGGTCCTCGGTGCAACCATGTAAACTACGCCTATTAAAAACACTTTAGCCACGCAAACTAAACCGATTAAAAACACTCTAGCCACGCAAACTACACCGATTAAAATTTACAAAGAAAAGGGTAGTGATGAAGAAGAAAGTTGCGAAGATGACTACGAATCACTGGCTCTCTCACTCTCCCCTGCACCTAGTCAAAAACATCGCTGGATACAGCCTCAGCCAATATTTAAGTCCGGCTGTAACTCCTATAATGCGAATTCCACTGCACTACAAAACTGAATATGCGACAACGAGCACCGGTCCAAAACTCACCCCTACGTATTCCGCAGTGCAAGCTAGACGCATTTCTACCCAACCTGAGCTTCCTGATATCACAACGCTAAGGTCCCTCGATAGTTTGTTACCTGGTCAAAATATTGGAGACACTGCTAAATATTTCTTGATAAAATTTTTCGAAAATTCCCAAGACACTGACCCAGTATTCGGGTTACATTATTATAAGAAAAAAAGATGAGCTGACCTTTGGTAATAAAGTCGTTAAAAACTTTGAGAATGATATAGTGGTCGAGGGGGAGCAATACGTGGGAAGACGCGGGCTTTGGAATTTGCTAGTTTTCAAAAATCTACCCTCGCGCCGGAAGTTAAAGCAGCTTACGCGCCCATGTTAAAAAATACTAACGCTATTTATCAGAACAACGACCCAAAAACTAATAAACCCGAATCTAATCGTAGCACGAAGTAAAGGACTGTTATCTCTCCGATTTGGGAGGACATGAAGAAAACAGGGACGGGTATGGTTAAAAAGCGGGTAGTAGAGTTGTTTATAAATATTAGGATAATCCTAATGATTTGATTAAACGACTAAGACTTTTGTACAAATCTAGTTTAGCCGGTCATGACGGGCATATAAACGAGATGGTCGAATATTTTTTCTGAAATGCAGCAAAGACAAATCATAACTGCTCGGGAAAAAAGGGTAGCTTATAAAAATTTAGGTTTAGGTTAAAAAAATCGTATATAAAACAAAGAACCATGGAATCAAAAATTATCAAGATGAGGTACTGCGTCAAATGTAAACGTCAAACTTCTAACGGCCCCGAGCCGTCCGTTATCATCACGACAAAAAATAACAGGCAGATGCAGGTTGTATTTTGCGAGGTGTGCGGGACAAAAAGAGTTTCCTTATCAAGTCTGGGAAAGGAATCTTTAACGAACTCATAGATAAGTTACCTCTCAAAATGCATTTGCCGGGCTACCAATACTGCAGTCCAGGAACTAAACTTAAAAAAGGATTGGCTCGAGGAGACCCGGGAATTAATAAACTAGATGAAACATGCAAAGAACACGATATCGCTTACTCCGAGAGCTCGGACTTGAAAGATCGGCATGCCGCCGATGAAGTCCTAATTTCCAAAGCTCAGAGAGTGAGAGATGTTCCTTCTCTGGCGTGGAAGGAAAAGCTAGCCGCTTCGATCGTTAAGAAAATCATGAAAACAAAACTTAAGTTCGGAATGGGAAAAAAATGGATCAACTCGTAAAAGAACTTAAACTAACTCGAAAAAATTTTCCGAGACGGAAAGTGATTGTACTGACCCTAAACGATCTATGGCAGGCTGACTTGGTCGAAATGATACCTTACGCTAACCTAAATAAAGGGTTTAACTACTTACTAACCTGCATTAATGTCATGTCCAAGTTTACTTGGGCCATTCCCCTTAAATCTAAATCTGGCGTAGACGTTACCAAGCTTTCAGGAAAATACTCACAGGAGTGACACCCCCTTAAAATTTACAAGTCGATTTAGGTAGCGAGTTCTACAACAAAGACTTCAAAGCCCTACTCAAGCGTCATAACATCAACATGTACTCTACGTACTATGAGAAGAAAGCGAGCATGGTAGTACGTTTCAACAGAACCCTAAAAACACAAATGTGGAAAATATTCACTAGGCAGGGGACTTACGAGTGGACGCACATTACCGACAAGTTAGTTTCCAATTACAATGACACAGTTCATTCTGCCAAAAAACTTAAACCGAGCGAAGTAACCAAACGTCACGAACTGTTGTTGCGACGAACTAGTACTAAACGTTTGTTGAACAAACCCAAATTTGCCGTAGGAAATAAAGTCAGGATTTCTAAAGTTAAGAAAATTTTTGATAAGGGGTATTTGCAAAATTTTACTAACGAAGTTTTCACAGTCCGCAAAGTGCAAAAAAACTCAGCCGGTTACTTATCTTCTAAAAGACGAGTCGGGTATACCGGTACTCGGAGGTTTTTACGAACCAGAAATTCAAAAAACTCTAGTTCCCAATTTATTCTTAGTAGAACAAGTATTACGTAGAAAGAAAGGAAAAGATGGAAAAATGCTTTACTTCGTTAAGTGGAAGGGATATGACTCCAAGTACAACAGCTGGACCGACAACTTTAGCAATCTTAAATAAATATGTTCTTTCCGTGTAAAAATATTTCGATGCAATAAACATTAAAAAAAATTATTTTCTTCCCTTTCCTTCCTCAATTTTTTTCTTCCCTTCCTCAACTTTTTTTCCTTAATAATAAAAAGAGATAAATATTTTACAGTCTCACAATGGATAAGAAAACTTTCACGTGTGCGTACTGCGCTAGCATTTTCCCATCACAAGCCGAGCTGTGGGAACATCTACGGTTCCATCACCCATTTGTTGCGGAAGAATGTACTTGCTTCCACGACAAGCTACCTGACTTTCTCAAGAGTCAGTCACCCCATCTCGAGATGAAGGATTGGGTCACCGACAATAAGAGATGCTGCTAGTGGGAGAATGTGTCATCGGCGATCCGCTTCAATTCCTGCTATCTATATGTGTGGCACTGCAAGCGATGCTAGAAGTTTGTTCGCGGCAACTTGTAAATTGCAAAGCCCAGATCAGCTTGGGCATAGAGTTTGCTAGGGATGGAGTATTTATTCAAGCGGGATTCTGGTCGAGATATTCTGAAATACACAATCCCAACGACATTCCCGCTCTGCTGGACGAGGCCTTTGACAAAATCCAAGAATCCATCGATGCTTTCGCCGAGCAGGGCACCGGCTGGGTTATATCTCGCATCCATAACCTATTAATCAGAGTGTCGAGGTATAAGCCACTGCAAGCATCGTTGTACATCTCTCTTCCGAAAGTGCTCGCTGGCAAGAAGAATGCGATAGTGAACATCCAAAATTTAAACGATCACAACTTGTGTATTACTACTGTAGCAGCGTACAGAAACATCCTCGCCACTTTCCGGAAACACCATTTCGTTTTCTGAAGAGTCATTGCTACTTGACCTCACCTTGCTTCATCAGATTCGTCGAGTCTTCATGGCAGCTTTAACCCCCGGAGTATGCCCTCTTTTGCACAATTGCAAAGCTTTTGCAGCAGCTGCTGCTTCTTTAACTTCGTCAGCAGAAACCCTTTTACCCGGAACTACAGGCAGTTGAAACTGCAGTTGAACTACAGGCAATTGGACACCATCGACCGGAAGATTACCACGAGTTTGAGGATATGCTCGATACTTCCGCGCTGTCCTACCCTACTAACATCCAAATCGACAAGTTTGAAAAGGAGAACGATCTTTCGATCAATATCATCGGTTATAGCCGCGAAGAGGAGTTACACCCGCTTCGCGTCTGTAAAAACTTGGACGGACTTCCGATTGACCTTCTCTATCTGTATGACGAGGACGACGATGATTCGGAAACCTTGAACACTCATTACTTCGCCATTACTGCTATAGCTGCTTTTCTACGTTATCGAGGTTCGGGCTCCCATGCCAAATTCTATTGTAGGAACTGTTTCGCCGGTTTCGAAGGAGAATGGATGCCCCTGGCCCATAAGAAAAGAATGCGTCAAAATTAACCCCAATCAAGCTCTTAGATTCAAGAAGCTAGGAGAAAACTCTCTCGCATTCAAGCACTTTAGATGTCAAAATTGCTCCCTCACATCACATATGCCGATTTTGAATGCCTCCTTCGTCCCGTTGACACCGCTCAACCGAATGCTTCGACTAGTTCAACCACCGAAATCCATTAAAACCTTCCTTGCAGTTTCGGCTACGTCTTGGTGGGACACAACGGGAAGATTTTACGTCACAAGTACCACTTGGGAGAAGACGCGGTCGACGTATATTGTAAATGTATGGAAGAAGAAGCTCGATATTACGCGAATCTGCTGAAAAATGCAAAACCCCTCCACCTCACCCCGTCTGAAGAAACCCATTTCAAGAATGCTCCCGTTTGTCATTATTGTGGGAAAGCTTTCAAAAACTACTACCAGAAAGCAAATATTGACGGGGAAGTACGGCTCATCGACGATAAGTGAGGGATCATTGCCACATCACCGGGAAATACAGAGGAGAAAGAAAAACCATTCCCGTCATGTTCTACGGCCTGGAAGGGTACGACATGCACCTTCTAGTACCCACAGCCCACAAGTTTCCGGGCCAGGTAGATATTATCGCTCACAACACCGAGAGGTTTCAGACCATAACCACTGAGGATGATGTCCGCAAGATAAACCTTCATTTTATAGATAGCGTCAACATCCTAAACGCTTCTCTGGATACTCTGGTGAAGAACCGCAGGAACGACAATAGCGGCTTTCCCATCCTCGAGGCAGCGTTAGACTCTGGATTGAAATCTGCCTGGTTTACGGAGGAAACCATCCGGGAAAGGTCGCTGAACCTCTTAACGCAGAATGGTGTTTACCCGTACGAATACATAAGCGACATGTCCGTTTTCGATGAAGAAGATCTGCCGTCGAGACACTCGTTCTACTCCCGGTTGAAAGATGAGATGTTGGCGGGAGACGAGTATGTGAGGGCGCTTAACCTCTGGCTGAGAATGAAATCGAAGGTATTCCGAACCTACCACGAGATATACCAAATGACCGACGTTTTCCTGCTCGCTGACATCTTTCAAGATTTCCGAAAATTATGCCTCAAAAACAACAACCTGGACCCATGTTATTACATCTCCACTCCAGGATTCAGCTGGGCAGCTCTCCTTAGGATGCAGGAGCCCGAATTGGAGCTATTCACGCACGCCAGGAAGCACAATCTTATATCTTCCAGCACCAGAGGAGGAGTTTTGTTCGTCGTAAAGAGGCATTCGAAAGCCAATAACAAGTACCTTCCTCTTTACGTCCCTAGCAAACCCTCCCTATACATAATGGACTGGGATATGAACAACCTCTACAGTTTTACCATGTACGCTCATCTCCCCTACGACAAGTTCCGCTACCTAACAAGGGAGGAGATCAGGACTTTGGACGTAGACACCATACTGGACGATGCCGATGTGGGGTATATACTGGAAGTCGACCTCGAGTACCCCAAAGAGTTGCACGACGTGCACAATGATCATCCACTAGGTCCAGAGAAGATCGATATTGGAAAATAGCTGATTTCCCCTTATTATCCGAATCTGGCGAAAGGTTTGAATCACAAGATCAAGTCCTCTTCCAACACCAAACTCGTTCCAAACCTTCTAAACAAGAAGAGGTACATCCTTCACTACAGGAACTTGAAATTCTACCGCCGGCACGGACTAGTACTTCGGCGTATCAGAAGAGTCCTAGCCTAGAACCAAAAAACGTGGATGAAATCCTACATCGAGTTCAATACCGCAAAAAGGCAAGAAGCGACCGCTCCTTTCGCCAAAGACTACTTCAAATTGCGAATAATTCGGTGTTTGAAAAAACCATGGAGAATAAGCAAAGTTGCCTCGACGTGAAGCTGTGTACTGATGAGAAAACGGCGCTGAAATACACCTCCCAACCGCACGCCGAATCCTTCAAGATCCTTAACAAAAAAAAAACGTGGTACAACTCAACCGCCGCGTTCGTAGCGCGCTGTGCAATCTTCCGACCTACTCTGGATTTATCATACTGGAACTCTCCAAACTCTTCATGTTCGAATTCCATTACGAGTACATTCGGCCAAAGTACGAAGACCGCGCCAAACTCCTTTTCACGGACACAGACAGCCTGTGCTACGAAATCGAAACAGAGGACATTTGCCGAGATGAAATGCTCGCTGACAAAGACCGTTTCGACACGAGCAACTACCAGTCAAATCATCCCCTCTTCTCAACCACGAACAAAAAAGTATTGGGGAAAATGAAAGACGAAATGGGCGGCGTCCCCATTTTAGAGTTCATCGGACTCAGGTCAAAAATGTACTCGATTAAACCTCTGAAAAAAGAGAATATCAAGAAGGCCAAGGGCATACAAAGCTCGTTCGTGAAGAAACATTTAAGCTTCGACGACTACGAAACGGCCCTAAACTCCGAAGCACCTCCACAGAAGGTAAGCTGGGCCAAGATTCCCAGCGTCGGGCACGAACTGAGTACTGTCAGTATATCAAAATCCCTCCTCTCACCGTACAACGACAAGAGGTAAATCCTGGATAATGGCGAAGATACTCTAGCCATCGGTCACTACAACACCGGTGCTTGGGACGAATACACTGACGATTTTGACTCGGACGTGGACGTGATGAGCGACGAGGAGGGAGAGGAAAAATTGTCCCTCCAGTTAGAAGAGCGAGAGGCACAAATACTGACCGAAACAAAAATAGCCGAGGAGAACAAGAATGCCATCCGCAAGTTTGCCATATTAGAGAACTGCCGGAAAAAATTGGAGGATTTTGAGGCGTGGAAGAAGGAGACTAGAAAGAAAGATGCTATCAGCAAGAAAAAAACTCGCGCGCTAGAAACTGAGGCGCAGAGAGAAGCTAGGTTAAAGAAAGATGTCACTAGTAAAAGAAAACCTCAAGCTCAAGAAACGGAGGAGCAAAGAGTGGTTAGACTAGAGAAAAAAGCAGCTAGTAAAAGAGAAGCTTAAACTCAAGAAACGAAGGAGGAGAGAATGGCTAGACTAGCGGAAAAAGCCGCTAGCAGAAGAAAAGCTCAAGCACAAGAAACGGAGGAGCAAAGAGTGGCTAGACTAGAGAAAAAAGCTGCTAGTAAAAGAAAAGCTCAATCTCAAGAAATGGAGGAGCAAAGAGTGGCTAGACTAGAGAAAAAAGCAGCTAGTAAAAGAAATATTCTAGAAAACGAAATGGAGGATGAAAGAAAAATTAAACTGGAAAAAAGACGATCTCGTGAGACCAGATTATGATAATCTCTGAGCCACGTGGATTAGACCTACCACGTTTAAAAAAAAAACGCACATACCTCCTAGGTGGTGTGGATCAAACTTTGAGACCCTCGTAATTAGAGAATTCTCACAATGTAAAGCTCAAAAAGCATACCCCGAAATATTACTAATTCGTCATTTTCTCAAAGAGGACTCGCACCACTCCTCCAGTTTCGGGACCCCCCAAAATATTGCTCATTCGTCATTTTCAGGCTTTGAAGCATTTTAGAGTTACCACAATGTGAAAGCTCAAAAAGCATGACCCCTCCAGTTTTGGAAACCCTCAAAATGTTGCTCATTCGTTATTTTCACGCTTTAAAGCGTTTTAGAGTTACCACAATGTGAAAGTTCAAAAGCATCTCCCTCCCCCAAAATGTTGCTAATTCGTCATTTTTACAGTTTGAAGCACTCGACAGCTTTTTAAAGTAATCACAATGTGAAACCTCACAGAGCATTCGCACGACCCCCCAGTTTTGGGACCCCCAAAATGCTGCTAATTCGTGATTTTTTCGCTTTGAAAAGCTTTTTAGAGTTCTTACAATGCCCCAAAAGCCCCTCGAATGACATCACTTCCGCTCGGAGTTGACAAAAGGACTCATGTAGCGAAAAGGACATTTTTTGGTACCAAAAGGACACTGATGTAGCAAAAGGACAAATTTTGGTAGCCAAAAGGCACTTTTCCCATGGAAGACCTCGACCCATCTTGGCTACGGTCGCACTTCCAGTATGCAAAAAGATAACAAAAAGCACTCCTCCTCCAGATCAACGAAATTTTAAAAAGTGGCCATCTTGGAAAATGGCTGCACTTCCGGTTCGCATGGGCGCCGCCATCTTGAATGATGTCACTTCCGGTTCGCATTCGGTGCTACCATCTTGCATGACGTCACTTCCTGTTCGCCACCATCTTGCATGACATCACTTCCGGTTCGCCGCCATCTTGGAAAATGGGATCCTGGATGACGTCAGGAAGGTAGCAAAAGGACTCAAAAAGGTAGCAAAAAGCACTTTCCTACCCTCGTCCAGAATGACGAATGGAGGTCGCCCTCTTGGACTACATGGGTGCCGCCATCTTGGAACGGAAGTGATGTCATAGGTCACATGACTGGAAGTGACGTCACGTGACTGGAAGTGACGTCATAGGTGACGTGACGGGAAGTGATGTCATAGGTCACGTGACCGAAAGTGACGTCACGGGGGGGGGGTGGAGGGGTGGATCTGTCCTCATATCGCAAATCTCCACTACTAACAAACACAGACGTTATGATCATTCTATCAGAACAGCTACAACAATGGACGACTCGCTATTCGAACGATATTGTCTGTCCTATAAATGGGCGTGTCACAGCAATGACGTGACATACACGGTAAAGTGATAGCACTCGAAAGCTTCCCGTTACATCAGTTTCACTGCAATAGGAGAAATTACTACCCGATGGTCCAACTTGGCTGTGACGTAACTCGCAAGATGAAAGCAACATTGAACTCCATACACCAATCGAAACTCAAGCCAACTAAGGACGTTATCAGGTTTACACTCTGAAGCTATACGACTATGAAAGAGCTATTACCCTGTAGTGTAGGTGCTTACAGCTGAATAAGATTTGTATTTAAATTGTAGCTACCTAATGACATAAAAAACAGCTAAAGAAGAGTCGGATCCTGTATTGTAGCTGCTTACTGGCTAAACTAGCCACATCGCTCGCTTCGCTCGCTCGAGAGGATTCCTTATCGCAGCACCTCTTTAAATAAGGTATAGATGTCTACATACTTTGTCACAAATTCATCTGTGTCACACCATACTTATAACGCTTGTATTTTGCATGTGTCTGTTGGATCGACAACAATTTTTGAGCAAAGCTGCGTGTATTTGCTGATTGTTACTGAGAACCACCAGTTATTACCTTACTTGTTCCTTGTTGGTCTGTTGCTGCCAATCACTGTTGATGAACGTTCGCGAAAAGTTAGAGGCTTCCACGAAAAAAATTTGGTCAACAATCATTGTACGTTTGTACGTCCTCTCTTCCAGAAATAATCCCCTATTAAGATGATAGATGAAAGATTGAGAGAACGTAGCGAAAAACACGTTAAAAAGGTTTAGTTTGCATGGAAATCACTTACTGGATCTTTAGTTTGCATGGAAATCAATCCACATATCTTCGTGCTTCAGAAACACGAATGTTTGGCACTGTGGTGAACCGGGGTCGGTTCCAAGTGTGACTCAACTAAGACTTGGTTAACGTGAGAGCAGCTGCCGCATGAGGGCAGTGCATCCCTATGTATTACATCGTATCGCACACTGATTGGTTAGTTACAGGTGATACACACAGCGAACCTGTGTGTGTTAATACAACTAATCACACTGAATAGTAATGCATGTAACCAGACACTACAACCTCCCCTGCTAAACTTTAACAACACTTTTATATTTACACAATTCCACTATTTACACTGTGTTGTTATTTAGCAATTAGTAAAGTTATATCCCTAAATACTCTGTCAATGGACGTTCAGAAACTTAAAACCGAATTGCCTCCTGCCATTATTCTTCTCTCCAACGAATTTGCATCTTATGCTTCTAGTCTCAGAAAAAATACTTTGTTAGTAGATGAGGCTAAATTTCTACGCAAAGAAGAAGCAAATTAAGGATGTACGTTCCCCCCAGCACGCTGCTGAAGTGGTAACAAAAGTGTCTGTTGGCAGGAATTGTTTGCGACAGGACGACCAGAAAGTGTAGTTCAATGCAATGCACAAGCCGATGAGAAATCTAAGTGAACCTACTTTACCAAGTGATGCTGTTACTAAGGTATTCATCAACAGCAATAACTCGTTACAAGAAGACCAGAAAGAATACTTCAATGCCTCGAACAAACCGGTTAGAAATCTAAGTAAACCTATTTCACGGAGTGATACGAAAAAAAGAAATTTCTGCATGAAAACTGTTTCACAATAATCAGTTTTAACACGTAAAGCCCTCTGAAAAAATCAGACGATTGGTTCGTTAATTCCGCTCTATCAAGCTGCCTATGTACAAGTTCTTGTTTAATTCGTAAAACAATTTTATACTGCTTTGATCCGAGCGTAGCACTCATTGTTAGCTGTGAAGTAGGAAAATGTGCAAGCTAGATTACTAAACTAAAGGACGAGGATTCAACAACTACCGATTTCGAAATTCTTAACAAAATAGGAAAAGGTTTGCCCACGGTAGAGGCACTCGAATATTTTCATATAGAAGACGTTTAGCTCCAGTTAGGTTTGCACGTAACTTGTCAATAGATGATTCATCTCATCCTATCTAAAGCAGCTTTGTAATTACGAGCCTTGGAGAAGTCACTTAGGAAAAATAGGCAAAAGTGACCGCACCAAATTTGGTCAAAGTTTTTTATGCTTTCAAAGTTGTATTTAATTCCCGGTCCTAAGTAGTTAACTACGAACCTTAGAGGACCCATGTTGCCAAAACTATCGAAATTGTAGGGTTCTCCCGCAATGGTGGAATAGAAGACCCAGTAACTTCCTTCTCCATCGTGGAAATCTTCCACGTTTACGATTTTCCGTTTTCACCGGTAGGCCAAAGTTTTAAGGGAATTGTTTCTTTACTAACGTACCTCTAAATTTTGGAATTTTCATTACACTAGCCAATTCAATTAAATAAAAGTTCGTTAATGATTTTTCAAAGTTGATTGAACCATGGGTGGCCATAAGTAAAGACCTTTGCCATGAGGAAATTTTTTTGCTTTGTTTTTACTACGGTTTTCATTACAGCAGTTACCACCCTCTCAGTCCCTCCCGCCAAGCCTCCATGCCGAGTAAAATCAGTTCTAGCAAGGCCAACGACAAAAAGCCGCCTTTCTTTTTTCATGATATTGTTTTAAGGGCCATGTCTTTTTTATTATTACTAACCTAGTCGCTCGCTGACGCTCGCTCATTCGGCATTGTCTCGCTTCACACGAGGAAATTTCTTGTTTGAACGTTTATGCTGCTGGCGGACAATTTCACACCAAAAAACGATCATGAACATTGTAGTGCGCGTTTTTCGTAATGTTCTGTTCATAAACAAACCATAACTTGTGCCTACACTTTCATTTCTCTTTGTTTATGTTAGAAAGTCTCGCTACTAAGTTTGCCACCGGATCCCTGCTGTGACAAATTTTTTTATTCAAATAAATTGTGCTGCGTAACCTGCACAGTAGAAGCAACGCCAGTGCTAAACACGAGGAACGCTGCTCTTCCTCCCATCGGGTTCAGTTGTTTTGGTGGAAAGGTTTTCTTTTATGTGACTTCGTTACATCCCTTGATCCCTGGGTGCTTGCACTCAGTGAGCCCCCCTGGAGAAATGGCTGTGGTTGTGTGCTCGACATACATTGTTGTTCCTTTCTATTCGCACATTGCGGTATTCTTCCTAAACTAACAAAACACTATCTGTACGAGGCCATGTTGCCATAACGAAAAGTTTTTAATAGAAACAACTACCCAAAGTCTGCTGACCTTTATTTTATTATACGCTGGCTATGTAGTATTTTAGTCAGCAGACGCGTATTAGTTTTGTAAAGTTCAGTCTAGTCTTTCCTGTTATGTTTCAGTGTATTTCGTCTAATCTGTGTAAGAGACCCATTGTTCACTCATGCCAGCCAATCATCCGATGCCTTCCCTTTCCCCTCCTCCAAATCATCAAATATGAACCAAATAGTCATGACTTAGACCTTAATAATGTTGTTTCTGATGAAGCACTAGCTAGCATACCGTCATCTGCAGCAGAGATAACCAGATTGACTACTAACTGAGATAGTAAACCAGATCGAGCAAACATCCACACAGATGAAAGGTACCAAACCCAAGTTCACCACTGAGTTATGTAAGTAGGTCCTTATCGCCATGCAAATCCTTATGAATTTTGTAAATATACTGAACACACCTATTAGTGATAAGTCCATTGCATACCTTAAGTTGATCAACACTGTACTTCATACCCATTTGGAAACAACGTAATTCAGAGGTCAACATGCCCAAGATCACAACTGGACTGTAAATATGGACACGACAGAACAAAGTCCTCTTCCTTCCGCTGATGTTTATTCAGAGCGAATCAGTGAAATTTATAGCAATTGCGGATATTGATGGCACTGTAGAAGACATCCATCGCCTTGAATCTGGCTGGCTGCTGGTTCAATCATGAAAAGCTGGTCTAATAGCAAAGGTCGAGGATCGAAGAAAACACTGAATGATGTTGATACAAAATCTGTTCGGGCTATTGTGCCCCAGCCACTACTATCACGGATTGAATCCAACTATACTGCTGAACCATTGGTTGAGTACGTCATTCAGAATAAACCGGTGTTGGTCGAAAATCTAGGTGAATATACCTTCCAAAACGGCTTCAAGCTAATTAACAAGCGACTTTCCTGCAACAGAATTAATGATAATTGGTTTGTTCAAACGACCTCGACCATCTTTTGTGGCATACTGAACTTGGGATAGCTCACGCTGGACCGGACTATTGTTCGTG
>JAHWFP010139625.1:70256-93915 GCA_023313725.1 Lithobius niger
ATGCCACCAAATGTTATAGATGGCAGTCATACGATCATACAACAAAGCATTACCGTGGGGACCCGTTCTGTTCTTTTTGCGGCAGTGATCACCATGTTTTCGACTAGGGCATCCGACTAAGGGATTCGGGATCCCGGGACACTAACCATTTTTTAGTCCCTAAAATACGGAATTATAGCTACCTAAATCCCGGAATTCTGGGATTGAAAATAGGTCGTAAATTTAATATATATCCCTTTTTCTCGTCTATAGACTGGAGTCTATCTGTTAATAATAACATCTAAATTATGATCGGGGTTGGAACTGAAAAGTTCTTTTCTGGCCTTGCAACACCATCAAAGAAAATGGATAGAAATTTATCTGTAGAAGTAATTTTTTTTGTACACTGGTGTTAGACACAGAAGTAAAGTTAACACGCAATTACAAACGCACAGAAAAATAGTACAAGTATATTTGTTTCTTTGTTCATTGCTCGTAAATGACTAACAATGGTCCTTCTGAAAGCCTCAGCATATACTTCACTGTATTGACATGGACCAAAGAAATTCTGTAGTTGCAATGGAGCCACAACTATTTCACTGCACTAAAATTTTTAATGACAACCATCGAATCGCTTGGCTTCCACAGCAAGGCCATTGCTTGTTGTTGTTGATGTTCTTTTTCTTGGGACTCATTGTCCTAAACCAGAAACCAAACCAATGAACCGATATTGAGTGTTTAAATTGATATATATGAGGGTTAGAGTTCGTGTTCACGTTGGTCAAAAACGTGGATCTCCAAAAAAGTCCCGAGGCCATAGATCTTCCGGTAAAATTCCTGGCAACATTTTAAGATGGCACAGTTTTGACTTGCAGTTTGTTGTCCAACTTTACACACTTCTAACAACTCCAATGTCGGTCCCATCGTGATACATTTACAAAAGGCAAGTGACGATAATTTCAAGTAAATACAACCCAGTGTCGTCGTTCTGCTCCACGCCCCATAAAAACATCGTTCATCGGACTCGGGCAGACAAGGAAGACGAACAGAAAAAAGGGAAGGGAAAAAAGCAAAAGATCAACACAAGTTCAGAACATAACCAAAAAACCATGACGTAATAAACGTCACCACATTGCAAAGTACAACCCCAAATTGTTAAACAATTTCAGCACTTACGCTACCTAACCATAATTCGTGGATGGCACGAAAAAAGACATCAGCCCCAGGCACAGCAGTGGGTTTAATGCTGCTAAGGTCGCGACACGCCAGTTTACAAAAAGATCGTTCCATACCGACGCACCACACCAGCCAAGCCTCTATCACAATCAAAGAGGCAAAGGTGAAAAACCTGTCGTGAAATGACGCGGCCTCAGTTTCCAAGTCCCAAAACATTTCCCAAAGCAATTAAAACAAGCAGCTAAAGAAGAGAGAGACCACAACAAACCCTCTGAAATTTTACACTCAAAAATTACCAATTAACCGCGCAATAGGCATTCCACGACACTGCGACACGTTAACGTTTACATGTGGATACAAGGGCAAAACGCAGCACACAACCCCCTCTGGAATTTCATGGAAAGGCTTCTTAAATATCCCCCCAAGACTTTACCTTGTCCCAGCGAGAGGTAGCAGAGGGCTGGCGTCGATCCAAAATTGACCTGTAACTGTCAATTATTCCAAATTACCCTCGGCCCAGGGTAACAAATACAATAATTGCAACTCACATGCGTGAACTGACTCCATTGACTATTTCACGCACATTGTTCATATATTAGTACAGACCCCTTCAATAGGAGCACACTTTACCAAGGCAAACATTCACATTTCAACACTAAATAAACTTGCAAGGGAAAAAGGGGGACATTTGTAAATGCCACGAAGAGGAAAAAGTGTAACGTTAATTCTTACATACTGTTAGTTATAACTAACTCAGATTAGAAGGGTTATTACCTCCAGAAACGAAAAGAGTCAGATTGTGGGGACACACATTGCAAGCTTTAGTAACATAAAGGAACCAAATGCTAAATCGTTAGTAAACAAGATAAATCAATAATACTCAACAGTACATAACTTCATATTAGGCAATGAACACTTTACTTAACAAACTCTCCATAAATAGTCAATCACCTAACCATCAGGGAGAGGAGGGGGGTTGTTCGGAATTGAGACCCCTGTCCGACCTACAGAACCAGTCCCGAAAAAAGGTCTCCAGGCATTTCAAAGAGCAGGACTTTGTGAGAATGTCGGACGGTAATTTGTCTACTGGTGAATAAGCCAGCACCACGACATCGGTGACCACCATATCTCGTACATACCAAATTTTCTGAGCATAGTGCTTCGACCGTGCGGTGCAAATCAGGTTGTTCACTAGAGCCATGACAGATTGACTGTCGGTCTCAACCGTCACAGGCAGACCCCATGGGAAAACATCAATCATGCGTGATAGGTCAACCACCCAGCTCACATCCCTCATGCACACACTATGGCAATTATTTCAGCCTCGTCTGAATTGAGGGTAACCATTCTCTGCTTGATGTTTTCCACAGAATCAATGAACCAAAGACCTTAAGAGCGTGCTCAGAGAAACCCCTGGCGTCGAAGGTGACGTGCCACGAGGCATCACTACAGGCCTCGATACCGGTCTTAACAGCCGCCGGTAAAAAAATAGTTTAAGATGTCTCGTCCCAGGTGTCTCGTAACTCACAGCCGGGCGCGACCCATTCACAAGTTGCATCAAAGACCCTATCATTGATTGATAGTGTTGAGGGTCCACCAGGGAGGAGTCATCACATTTATCAAGAACCTGGTGCAGATCGAAAGGTCCGGAAATCCTTTTACCTCCCGACAAGTCATATCTCTGTACCACCTTGTCAATATATTGTTGTTGCGAGACATACACTCCGGAGGCATGTTATTCAAAAAGGAGTCCCAGGTACAGACTATTACTGGTTTCCAGAATCGTGAAATACTTCCCTATTTTTTTTGTCAAACCGTCAACAGTGACGTCACTTCCCAGAACACTTCCCAGAACACTTCCCAAAAAACGTCCACATGAGAGGTAAGGAAGACAAATGAGCTTTCCTCACGGTAAATAAAAAGGCATGGGTCAATAGTACACTGAACCATGCCACAGGATACTGACGAATCTTGGAGATGTTCAACCATGCTCTTCCGGCATCTGGCAAGCCATAGAGGGACCTCACTAGCTTACAGACTGCACCTAGCAGGTTTGGACCCCTGAGAGAGACGCGAGTAGACGTCATGAGAACAATACGAGTTGAGGTACGCGCTCCGTACATCGTATGTCCACAGGCAGTACCCGTAAGATTGAACCAACGCAACAGCCAAACGTCACAACAGGACTTGATTTTAAATCGTACTCAAAACCAGGGCATGCCTGTGACCCGCACGCCACCAGTCGAGCCTTATATTTATGAAGGGATCCGTCCTTATTATACTTCTTAGGCGTACACCCATTTGGTAGGTAAAATCTTAGCACCAGGGGGCCTACCCACTAAGCACCAGACACCCATTTCATCCAGGACATCTAATTCCCGCTTCATAGCTAACTTCCAATCCTTGGCATTATTCGAACGCATGGCTTCCCCATAGTGAGAAGGTATAGGCTCCTCCAAAATAACACTATGCCACGTCTCCAACCCATCACTTCCTCAGCTATGGACTTGAAGTGTTTAACCAGAGAGGAAGTGGTACAACAAGTCTTGGGGAGTCGTCTAACGCCACAAGCTACGTTATATTTGGGGGTGGTTCTGTCTCCCTCTTATATAATCGACAGACTGAAGGAGCAGTACCCCACTTGTGACGGGAGGCAGAATAAATTTCGACCCTAGAATTATCTATCGTTAATTAATTGTCATTATCCACTAGATGATTTAAAATCGAGTCCCTAGGGGACCGGAAGTCATCCGATGACCAACCCCCCTCTAAGGGCGCCCATACTGGTTTACACCCATAATGGTTACAGATCCCACAAGGTGACCCTCAACAAAAGTACCATCTGCTGCGAGTTTTACTCGTACCATATGACACTCTGCAAGCTTTACGTCCTTTCCACACCAACATAGGACGTGAACACTTGTGTACGAGTCAAGTCCGAACTTGACTACGTTCGAGGTCGCCGGGCGGCACTGTTTGGGGCCAGAGAGACCTAAGTCACCTCCCGGAGCCAAAGGGGCTAAGTCCAGCGAGGAGACCATAAAATCATCATAGAAGGCGAGTCCAAGGAGAGTTCATACGCGTAGTAGTCCTCATCTTAACGGGGAGAATCGAAACCAGTGTCCAAAGATGCCACATGAGGTTGATTTTGCGGAACAATAGGTTAAGGTCTAGGGCGAGTAGGCCTCGGCGAGAAGGAAGATCGAGGCAGCGGCTTACCCTGAGGTACGACGGCCTGTGGTGGAGAGGGCGTTGGGCAAATTAAGACAGAATGTCTTTGTCCTCCACACTTTTCTCAAGATGCGCCCTGAAAATCCATGGCTGGGCAATGGTCGCAGCAGGCAATCAGGTGTATGATCGACCCATAAGCGTGACAGAGCTTCTGAGGACGCTGACTATTCTAGATACTGGCTGCGAAAGTTTGTCTAGGAGTAGCTGACATCAGTTGACCAGAAGCCGGAGGCGAACCTCTCGGAAAATTAAAGACAGGCGAGGCGTCATTTACAAACTTCTGGCCGGAATGAGTCAACGAGGTCTGTATGTTGTCAAGAGTCAGTAAGGAAAATCGTAAGCCAGTTGAGGATGTGGCCATAGCGACTAAGGCACTATGCAAGTGATCTGGGGGCGAACTGGGTAGCCGGTTCGAATCCGGGTCATGCCACTCCGACGAAACGTAAGTGCATAAAGGTGGCTTACTGAACTACGTTATTTCTAGTGTATGTTTTTCGCTGTTGGCTTGTTTCCGATTTTCCTTAGTATTATTTCCAGCGATTTGTATCTAATTAATAAGGAGTCAGTAATGCAGGAGTATTCCTCAAGATTTCAACTATTGTTTGTAAGTGAGCAAAGGGGATAACGTGTAGTAGGTAAAGGCACACTTCCACCTGTTTACGTTGCGCCAGTGGCTATACAACTTCTGTACAGGCCCCTCACCCTCGTCACGTAAGACGTGAGAGACTCTTGCTAACCAATTTTCACCTTCGTGGGCTTCATAAATAAATTGGTGACCATGGCTTGGGATTGGGTCCCATACGATGTGGCAATGTGGTCCCACACCGTTCGAGCTGAGCAGATGCCCTTGAACTGCAAAAGGAGATTCAGGGAAATGGTTTTGAAGAGAAATGACAAGCAGGCGTTTTTCTTCCCATCCCAGACAGCTTCTGCAGCCGCATCGTTTACCGGCCTCGCGCCTGACATAACAGGTTGTAGCCACTCTTCAGTCCGGGCCACGCACTCAATTGCATGGACCACACCTCATAATTATTTTCCGTTAAATGTGGTATTCCCTTGCAACTCGCAGAGGGGATATACTCAACCAAAGGGGGCGCTTGCGCTTGAGCAAACCAATTGTATGTTATTTCTAACACAGTCAAACAGGTAGGTAAAGCAAGGGACGAATGAACGCTGGCAACAAAGGACACGAAAGAGAGGCAGGTTTTGACTCAAAAATTGCAAAAAAGCGTGTCAAAAACCAGCAGCAAAAAGGAATTTCCCAAAAAGTTTAATCACATGGCATACAATAATAATAAAGTGGAAACGTGGGCAAGAGTTGCACAATAAAGTTCAAAGGAAGATGGAAATAACAGTAGAACGACATTCGCCAGAAGGGCACAGAGCAAAAAAGCAAGGAAAGGCAGCAAAACACATATCAAAAGGTCGTCAAGTCGGTTTCATTGGCATAGCAGAACGGCACACGCCAAGAAAGGGAATCAAAACGTGTACGACATATAAGGTAGTGGGAGCAGCAGAAAAAACATATCCTGGTAGCCAAATTTGGAACACAACAGTTCTAAATAATTATGCCATAAATGATTTAGGCACAAGTTTAAAATCGTATCAAAATAGGAGGCCAAACGGGAAAAAAGTTCGAGCCGACTGAGGTAAAGTTCAAAGTCAGTAATGGCGGCCGTTTACCCAGCCGTATACACGGAGTCAGAAAATTTGAAAAAAACTGCGGAACAACAAACTGGGTGACGTAAGGAACCGGTGCTACCAACGTGAGTTTAAATTGATATCATGTCAAAATCCAAAACCAGTAAAACGGGCCGCCAAGTTCCAAATGGTTCGGCCCTTCAAAGAAGTGATATCAACACACCAAAACACTCGCCAAGTTAATCGCACCACTTAATAGTTCGAAGATTAAATGAAAACTAGAACATTGCTACTTTCGGTAGCAATGTTCAAGTTTTCATTTACGTCCAAAGTATTTATTCAGTGCGATTAAATTGGCGAATGTTTTGGTGTGTTGATATCACTCCTTTGAAGGGCCGAACCAGTCGGAACTTGGCGTCCCCTTTTACCAGTTTTCGTTTTTGATATGATATCACTCCTTGACACACTAGTATGTGTGTAGGCACGCACGTCAGTATGCACGTTCTCATTGTCCGAACTTTGGCTGTCCAATTAGAGACGATGCCGACAATACTAACAATGGTTATAACAATATTTTCGTACTTACGCGCCCTCCCACGCCATTCCCGTTTCGCCCCGAAGCTCCAAACCATAAAAGGTATGCAGTTCGTATTGTACTGCACCCATTCATCCAATTTCATAGCTGGAGGCCTTCCCGTTATTTCGGTATAAATGAATAATCACCCTATGGAAATTAACATGGGGATGAGCGTAGTAGCTACCTCTAGCCAGCTAGCTAGTAACTAGTAACACATTTGCAACGTTATTGAGGGTCAGATTTTGCATTGAAAGCAGCTTAGCTGGCATTCCGACATGAATTAATTTTTGTGTGGTGGGTCATTGCTCACGATTTCAACACAATTTAAGCTTTTGTACCGTATTATTATTTTCTCCCAGTACCTGAAATATGCCCAACTATGCTTCTAGATATAAGACACTGACGCAACGGCGTCGCGCTACAATGGTTTACAACCTCGACAATTGAATTGATGTGATGTTTGTTGTGATGTTTTTTGCCTAATTTGGCGCGACACACTAGCGTGTGTCTAGATATACGAGTGTTAGAGTTCGTGTTTACGTAGGTCAAAAAAGTGAATCTTCACAAAAAAACCGAGGCCGTAAATATTCACCATTACGCAACCGAGATAAGACAGAAACTGACTCAGTCAACGTCAAAAATTTTTGTAAAATTTGATTCATTCCGGGTATTCGTGACACTGTGGGAAATATACATAAAGCCAACAGTGGGACCGACTTTCCAGAAATATAGTTGTACGTTAATAAATATGTCCAGATATGTAATAAATTTCGGCAATAATTCATGGCATTCATCAAACTTTTTTTGGGCCTAACCAGTTAATCTGCGCACAGTTCATTGCGGTAAAATTCCAGGCAACATTTAAAGATAGCACATTTTTGACTTTGAGGTTGTTGTCCAACTTGACATACTTCTAACAACTCTAATGCCGGTCTCACTGTGATACATTTACAAAAGGCAAGTGACGATAATTCAAGTAAATACAACCCGGCATCGTTGCTCTGTTCCACACCCTATAAAAATATCGTTCATCGGACTCGGCCAGACAAGGAAGACGAACAGAAAAAAGGGAAGGGAAAAAAAGCAAAAGATCAACAAAATTCAGAACATAAGCAAAAAAGCGTGACGTAATGAACGTCACCACATTGCAAAAGTACAACCCCAAATTGTTAAACAATTTCAGAACTTACGCTACCTAACCATAATTCGTGGATGGCACGAAAAAAGACATCAGCCTCAGGCACAGCCGTGGGTTTAACGCTGCTAACGTCGTGACACGCAAGTTTGCATAAAGATTGTTCCCTACCGACGCCCCATACCAGCCAAGACTATACCACAGTCAAAGAGCATAGGTGAAAAACCAGTCATAAAATGACGCGGCCTCGATTTCCAAGTCCCGAAGCTTTACCCAAAGCAATTAAAACAAGCAGCTAAAGAAGAAAGGCCACAATAAACCCCCTGAAAGTTTAAAATCGAAAACTACCAATTAACCGCGTAATAGGCATTCCACAAAATTGCGACGCGTTAATGTTTACACGTAAACACAACGGAAAAACGCGGCACAGACATCCATGTTTTATAGCTTCAATGTAGGTATGAACTAGGTGTAGAGCCATTTGAAGGCTATTTTGATGTTACAATATTTTTGTTCTTCTTCTTCTTATTCTTGCTGAAATTTTGCTCTTAACTAGAGATCGAACAAGTGAACCTATTTCGAATTTTATAGGTAAAAATGTATATAGTAATAAGGACGAGGTTATTTTTAACGCTATTTTAATGTAACTACAATATTGTTGTTGTTGTTAGTCTTATTGGGCAAATCTTGCTTTCATCGACATATCAAACCAATGAACAGATTTTAAACTTTTATAGCTAAAGAGTCAAAACGTGGGTATGAACAAGGCCCAGGCCGTTTTGAACGATATTTGTATGTTACTACAATATTCTTGTTGTTATTAGTATTCTTGTTGGAAAAATTTGTCTAACCTAGCGATAAAACAAACGAATCGATTTTCAATTTTTATATCTTAAAATATAAGCATTAAGACGGGACAGGCCCTTTTGAATGATATTTTAATGTTATAGAATTCTTGTTGTTGTTCTTGTTTGGAGTTTTTCTCCCACCTGTAGATCGAACCAGTGAACCAATTTTTCAATTTTATAGCTTGAAACGTTAGTATTAAAAAGGCACAGAATCTCATAATAGTTATTTTAAGGTGATTACAATATTCTTGTTATTGTAGTTTTTAGTAGATATTAGTAGTAAAAAATGCTTAAGCATTAAAATACGTATGAAAGCCTTAACAAAACCTATTGGTCTAACTGAACCGACACAAGAAAAAAATGTGTAAGCCATCAATGTCACATTAAAAAGTATAAAGATTAAAGAAGCTCCAGCTTGTTTTTTGGGAGGCTGAAGATTCTCTCACACATATCAGTGCGAGGCTTGTGACTTACTTCATCTATTTGTTCCTTCAGAGCACTAAAGGTTTTTAAGGCTTACATCCTTATTTTAACGCTTATGCGATTTTCACTGTCAATCTTTTGCTTATTTAACACCTGTTTTAACCATTCTCAGACACCATTGCACCTTTCTTACCTGTTCTTGCCGGCCATGGTACTGGTTAAATTCGGGTACAGTTCAGTAGTGTAGTCCAATAATCGTATAGTGTTAAGAAACAAGTCATAAAATCAGCTTCTACACTGTACACATGAGTATACGATGACCATGTGTAGCATGCGGGAATTAACCGTGCAAGAACAGTGAAGGAGATGAGTAACCATCACTGTTTGGTGTTTATGCCTATATCCTACTTGATTAGGCCAATTTCTTTCTAGTTGCTAGTGGATGTATAGTCACCAAGTTGCAGTAACTGAAGTAAAGTCTACAGAACGCAAAATGCATCACAACTAGATTAAAAGATTATCAAATTCGTAACATTCTCATTGATGAAAAAAAATAGCAGATCATTCAAAATATACAATGGGCATGCTACCACTGTCTGTGCTCCCCTTAGTTTGCATTTTGTGAGTATTTTACACAATGAAGTTATCGAACGCAAACTTCCTTTCATGCAGTTTTTTTAGCCACTGAAAATCATAGGAAATCTCGGGCATTAATCTCGGGATTCCGGGATTGACAGAATATATTCCTGGAATCCCGGGATTGCAAATATGTCTCGTAATTGGATGCCCTATTGCCGATTGTCGTGCCCCTAACCCGAAGTGCATTAAATGCTGACACACTCGGCTGCCTAACACATATCACCCTTGCTACTCTCATACATGCCCAATATATCATAAGAATGTTGAAAGACAGAGGCACAAACTTACTTAACATCACCTCGTCAGTTGAACATTTTACAGCTGAACTGTTGTATGGGGACAGAGGCATTCTCTCTATGGCGTTGTTAAGCTGATATTCTTGACATTGATATCTTGTTAATACCAGAACTTTGATGGACCAGTTTTAATACTAGCCTGGTCGTTTCCGCTCTAACCTTTTACCATTATGGCCTGAGTAAAGTGGTTACCATAGTGCGCAGTAACGTGGTACCTTTTTCCACTTCATGGAATATGCAACTCCCAACTTAACTGTGATGAAAGTGGAACTCATTTGCTCTAGCTTGTTAATCATTAATGCCTACTTTGAACTGTTCTGTAGCATTGACCAAGAATTGCATCTTTTAGAGAAGGTTTTATCGTCCTGCTATTGTGTGCTTTTGGCTAGGGACTTTTATTTCTTACAGTCCCACTTGAGGTGACTTTGTCACTAATCCTCTTGGTCCAGCACTCGAGGACTTTGCCATTAGAAAAAGTTTCCTTATCTCGAATTATCCTGTTCTCCACCTACTTTTACCACCCGGAACAGAACTAGATGGGTAGTGACGTTATCAGCCGGTGTGCAAGTTTTCTTCTGGGTGGTTTTGGACCTGTTGATACTGAGCGATGATTGTTATGTTTCCTATTCGGTTGCCCTCACTCTGCCTGTGCAGTTAGCCGTTCGACTTAAAGTCTGTTTTTTGATCATTTTAAAACTGATTGGGCTCGCTTCTGTAAGTTGTTGTGCGATGCCACATAATATATTGTTTTGGCCTTGAAAGTCCGTATTCAGGAAGGAGTAGAACGTTTTCACGAAAAATGTTTGCAGGCTTGTCTCTTTATTGTCCGGTATGAGCCTACACCTACCTTGAATTGGTTGAACCAAAATCTTGATGTTGAACGCAAGAGACTTAATGTTTTACGTAAGCTTTACCAGAAGACCCCTCCTTCTGAAATTAAATGACTTCTCGAGTCCTTGTGTGAGGCCCAGCGAGCCCATAAACGTCTGATTAATGCCACAAAAATTAGATTTGTCACAGGAACTGTACTACGAAAGCCCCGTTCCCTCTCCCACACGAAATTATAGCCAATAAACAAAGAACAGACTTTCAAGATGTTTCCCATTGATACCTCAGATGATACTGCCCATCGCACATTCGTATGGGAACTTATTACTCAGGAATGGCCTAATGCTGTTGTAAACCCGCCATTACACATTTTGAGCCATGGAACTCTGGGAGGCCATTCATAAAGCCTCAGGACAGGACCGATTCCTGGCTGTGGCCCTCTACTACGTCTATCACGTGGCTTGTGGCTTGTGTTTTCAAGTTCTGGTTACTTTCCTAACTGCTGGAAGAGCATTTATGTTATTTAGGCCCAAAGCCTAACCGGTCCTAGCGACCTATTTTTTTCCTTCCAGTACTATGGATTATGACCCGTCAGCTAAATTATTTTCTTCAACATGGAAATATCTGACAGATTGGTTTTCGTAAACAGCGCCACACTGGTCAAGCTCTGAAGTGCTATATAGACCAAGTCCTTGAGGGTTCACTTCTAAATCGTCATTGCCTTGCTGTGACTCTTAACATAAGTAATGACTTCAGTAATGCCTCGTATCCAGACTTATTAATTTTCTCCGTTCTTCTGTCTGTCCCAGGATGTGGCAGTGTTCATTACTAGGTTTCCTACTGCAGGACTGCAAGATCTAATGGCGTCAATAAATCCCAAAATAAGTGCTGCCCACACCCACAAGGACTAATCCTGAACCAGCTCTGCGGTTGACTAGTGGAGGGCTTGTTGCATAAGGTCCCTATGACCCCTAACAGCTGGAACATACAAACCTTTGCCGATGATGCTCTTATGCTATGTCAGTATATCTTTATGAAGCACATCACTAGCCTACTGTTTGGCAGGAGACGGAGCTTTGGCTATTGACAACAAACTGTCATTTAATCGTGGGAAAACTGAAGTGCTCATCCATCCCTGTTCTGCGACTACTGATCTTCCTTATAATTGGTTCCAAAGCGTTCTTGTCGTTGTTAAGCATGCAAACCGTTATCTTGGTCTGATGGGTGACTCTCGTCAGCTGTGGTATCACCACCTCCCTATCTGAAGCAGAAGACCAGATCGACTGGAAATCGCCTGTTTCTTATGGCTGGACGTAACGGCGCATCAAGAACGACGTTCTCCGCCTGCTGTACAGATGTGGTGTTATTCCTATGGTCACCTTTGGTTATGTTATCTGGGGACACGTGGCTCTTTTCTCCTAGTACAAGAAGCTGGAATCTTTGCAACACCCGTTTCATTTGTCCATCTGTGCTGGCTACCGGACAACCTCCACCCATGCCCTGCAAGTTATTAGTGGTGAACTGCCTCTCCATGTATTGCGTTAAGGTTCCCGTCTTCACATGTTGCACGTACACCCTTGGAATATGAACGAAGAGCTGGATATCAGCTGTGGCTTCCAGCCTATGATGAAAATACCACTGGCATAGATACTTTCTCTAGACCCGACCCAATTGTTATATCCATTGTGATATCAATTGTGATATCCATTTCTCATCAAACCCTTAATCGCCCTACTGAGAGTATCCTTAAAAAATACCACAAACTTATTCCGACCCCTCCCTATCAGGGTCTACCTACCCTCATTTTGTGCAAAATTTGAAGCAGTTGCTCGTTTTATTCCTCCTAGGACTCAAGCTAAGTCAATTATTCTTGGCGCTTTAAAAAAATCTAAAACTGTACTGGCACCCAACCTATCATTGGAAGAAATTAAAGCCATGAGGGAACTCAAGAAAAATCCAGACTTTGCCATTATTAAATCTGATAAAAGTAACGCTACAGAAGTCTATGATAAAGCTCAACTCAGTCATAAAATCCTTCAAAAACTAGCCTCGAACCCAATTTATGCAGGTTTTACATACAGCCCCTTTTCCAAATCTGGAGCATGCAATAAAAGGTTTCTTTCCTACCAGGTTGAAAACAATAAACTTAAGGACGAAGAGTTTCAAAAATACAAAAAAATGGCCTATGCCCCCTATCATTTTCCCACAGGTAAAAAAACCCATAAACAAGGCTTCGCACTCCGCATCACAACAAGTGGAAAAAATGCGCCCAATTTGTTCCTCTCTCGTCTTATCGCACCGGTTCTTAAACCACTTGCAATTGGAAAACACACCACTCTTAATTTCAAAAGTGTAATTTCAGAACTTGAAAATTCTAGGGTACCTCCGGGGTATAGTTTTGTGTCATTTGACGTGGTTTCGATGTTCCCCTCCTTTAGCCAAGAGTATATTTTAGAATGTATTTCAGAAAAACTACAAATTAACCGTGAACCACTTAACAGACATGGCTGAGATATCCCTCTTTTTCTCGACGCAGTAAAATTAGTGTTCGCTAGAACTTTTTTTCATTACGAAAATTTATTTATTGTGCAAACAGATGGAGTACCAATGAGTAGTCCCATTTCAACCTTCCTGGCCGACATTTTACTCAATAAAATTGATGACGCTCATTTACTAAAGTTTCCACACACACAGTTTTACAAAAGATTTGTGGATGATTCCCTGGCACTCATAAGAGATCATGATAAATTACCAATGCTGGGATTTTTAAATTCTCCTAACCCTTCCCTCTTTTTCACTATGGAAGAGTCTAAAAACAAGGCCATCCCATTCCTGGATATGACTGTCATTATCACACCTGAAAATCTAGTCGAATTTGCACATTTTCGAAAACCCATGCATACAACTCGTTCCATGAATTATGCTTCATTGACCCAGCCCATAAAAATAATGTAGTTTCTAACGAAATAAGACGTAACTTTGACCACACCACCAATAAATTTCTCCTTGCTCGAGAATTTCAATACACACTGCATAAATTTGTTGAAAATGGATATCCTTTCCATTTGCTAGAAAAACTAATCGATCACCGTGCTCTTCTCAAACTTAACCCACCAAAACTCATGCCATCCAATTTTATATGCCTACCATACTTCCCTTATGCCACAGAAAACCGTAGGAAATTGCTGGCTCCCCAAAATCTGACTCTCGTCTCCACTGCAGCATGAAATTAAAAAAAAACTAACTATGCCAAAAATTACAGTCGAGCAAAAAGATAAAACTAAACAAAAAAATGTCATCTATCAAATCCCGTGTGGCGAACCAACATGCACAGCTACCTACATAGGAACCACGAAACAGGAACTTAATAAAAGGATTTCATCGCAGAAATCCAACCGTAAATACAAAAATAAAACCAACTCTCTTGTTCAGCACTAGATAAAGACAGGGCACACCCCAGATCTTCAAAATACGCAAGTCATTTTTCAAGAAAATATTTTTCGTGCACCTCTTAACTTAGAAACACTTTGCATCCTAACACAACGACCACCAGTCAATAATCATTTGATGCCTAATAATAAACAGTTTTCGGAATATATACCAATCCTTCACAAATTTTGAATCGCAAATTTTTCCCACAAGGGCCATATCACATAAATAGCCACTACCTCCGCTCTACAAATCACTTCTTCCCTGCTTGGTTAGGGAGATTTCGTCCCAGTTCAGCTTTTGCACTGACTGGGCTTCACTTTTTATCATTTTAACTTTTTATTTTTTACCGTTTACTGGTCTGGCTTGCTTTTCTTTAAAATGGGAATCCATTTAAGTGTATCTTGTGACTTGTAGCTTACACTATAAAATATATTTTTTGCTTGACAAAGGGATGATAAATCACGAAAAGTCAAATTTTATTGTATACATGTGCACTTGCTGGCTTTTTAAAACGATAACGATAACCTGTTTAGCAAACATAGGGTGCCGGAACCTCGTTTCCAGTACTAACATCGCGACTCACCATGATTGCTTCTGTGCTTATACCCCTGCATTGATACTAAACACTTGTGTTTCATGTTAACCATTGAGTTATTGGGTTCAACTATTTACGAGGTCCTTTGTTTTCACTAGTCGAAGATTCTAGATGGCGGATGGGAGATGGGTGTTAACTTGACTGTGGTTTTGAGAGATTGTGGGCATCCCACCCTTCTTTCCCCTACAGTAACTCTCCTGGTGGCAGTAGGCACTTTAGAGCAGGTAACTGGAAGCCAATGGCAAGCTGCCTTGATTACTAACATTGTCCCTATCTAATGTCAATCGAAACCACAGACAAGGGAACAGACTTAGCAAAATTAGCGACAAAAGATTACCCTGTTGAGTTTGACTATGGTTCAGCACTGATATGAGATATGAGAGAGCAGTATAAGTGGGAGGCAGCAATGTTTAAAGTGAAATTCCAAAACTTTCATCGTTTCTTTACTAATTTGGTGAGGAGGGTGTGAAACATTGGCTCTTTTAGCCATAAGCCCACAGACTCGTATTTCCCCATGGTGACCCATTCCAAAGACACTGTCTTGCTGAGAGTTTGACTGGGCATTGCATCTGTCAAAATGGTAACGCAGGTGTCCTAAAGCGAGTTCAGTGAGGATGGAAACCTTGCGTGGTACAAAAGGGAAAAGCTAGCTTTTTCTTGATTTTCAATAATGACAACAAAAGCGTGGCCTATCGATTCTTATCACTTTAGTACTTTTAAGCAAGAGCTGTCAGAAACGTTACCACATGGATAACTGGCTTGTGGCAGCAAAGCATTCATAGCGATGTCGCTTTTTGAAACTTTTATGTTGGCTCCTCCTATCATTGTGAATCAGAATTTGCCAAGCGTTGGATATTTTACCGACTAACAGTGAACATGAGCTGGGTTTAGACCACGATGAGACAGGTTAGTTTTACCCTACTGATGACTCGTCATTGTGATAGTAATCCTGCTTATTACGAAAAGTTAAAAAACTTTGTATGTGGGCTTCGCCTAGCAGCCAGTGGTGCAAAAGCTACCATTCATGGGATTATCACTGAATGCCTCTAAGTTAGAATCCCGCCTAGACACGACAACGATACCGTTCATACTTCGAGCAGAGGGAGGTAATGCTAGAAGGCTGAGTGAGATAGTGGGTGAACCCCGGCATGCCACTAGCTGGCCGCTTGCAAGCAACCAATTTTTCTGGGTGACCAAGTCACCATTGCCCGGTTACACCCATGATCACTATACCATGAACTCAAAGTGGAGGTGCAAAATCGTCTGCACGCGACCTATGTACCAGTTGGGATTTCATAGTTACTAGAGCAGCTATCACTCTGCGACCTATTAAGAGCCGCTGTTCAACTGGGGGATTTGTCAGCATCAGACTAACTACTCTCCAAATCCTAGGCACTGGGAATACCAGTACTGGCTTTTTCTCACAAGTCCAATTGGTGAGGGTAAGCATCCATACTACTCCACCAGAGACTAAGTCCCTCAACCTTTCCGTTCCAAGACTAAGTCCCCACTACCCTTCCATTCCCAAACTAACGAGCCAGAAACCAGAACGTTGAGCCTGGGTTTTTCTTTGTATTCCAAATGGTGACAGTTATCATCCACGCAATTCAACCTGTGGTAAAGTCCAAACTAATAGACAGAAAACAGAATGCTGGGCCTACCTTTTTCTCTGAACCCGGTCATAAAATGTGTTAACAATGGTTGCTGAAAGAGTACTAAAATCTACTAAAAACTACAATAACAAGAATCTTGTCACATTAAAATAGCATTCAAAAGGCCTTGGCCCTTGTTAATGACTATATTTTTACCTATATAAATTGAAAATTGATTCATTTCTTCTGTCGCTAGGTTAGGCAACATTTCTCCAACAACAATAGCAACAACAACAAGAATATTGTAGTCACATGCAAATAGCGTACAAAAGGCCCTTGGCCTTGTTCATACCTACGTTTTAGTTATTTAGCAATAAAAGTTTAATATCTGTTCATTGTTTGATATCTAGGGGAAAGCAAAATTTATCCAAGAAGATAACACAATATTGTAGTCTCATTAAAATAGCGTTTAAAACTCCCTGGTCCTTATTACTCTCTACGTTTTAACCAATAAAAATTCGGAATTGGTTCACTGGTTTGGTCTCTAGTTAAGGGCAAAATTTCGACAAGAATAGGAAGAAGAACGAGAAGATTACGGTAACATCAAGATAGCCTTCAAAAGGCTCTACCCTGAAGCTATAAAAACTTGAAAATCAGTCCCAACAACAACAACAACAACAATAAGAAATTGCCTTGCAGTGTAGGCCAAACGGTTCGATTGTTGTCGTTCAAATTTTTAATGCAATGAGATAGTTGTAGGGCCACTGCACCGAAGTTCATAACATGGAAGTTCATGCTGAGGCTTTCGTATAGACCATTGTTGGTCAGTCGCGATGACGCTGCAGTAAAAGGACACATAAACAAATACACATTTCGTATTTTTTCCGTGCGTTCGTAATTGCGTTTTAACTTTACTTCTCTTTCTAGCACCAGAGTAAACAAAAGACGAATTCTACATATAAATTTCTATCCATTTTCTTTGATGGTGTTGCAAGGCCAGTGAAGAACTTTTCAGTTAAATATTAAATTTACAAAAAAATAAAATATTAATCTATTATTTTTTTAAAGTTTTTTACACGAATTTCACCTTTTTTAAATCCGGGATTGAGGTAACTATAATCCCGGTTTTTTTAAACATTAAATGGTCCGGATCCCGGGATTTGGGATCTCGGGATTGGATGCCTAGCTTGGAATATGAATGGAAGTGGAAAATGCTCGCTAAAATCTTTTGAAATCTCTTTGAACCTCTACACAGCAAACTCTGGGGCTTTTTTGACTGGAACTGTATGTTTTAATATACATATTATTAAAATATCTGTGTGATATAAATATGGGACGTAATGCATAGTAATTGAGGAGACGACATCTGAAATCTCAAAAGCTTCAAAAGGCCTCATATAAAATTAGAAATAGTTTACCTTTTGATGAGTAAGAAGCTCCATTTCATTTGACCATAAGATATTACGATACAGAAGTACATTGACATTTTCTCCAGGTGCAGAAAGATATATCTGTAAAAAAAATACTATATTTATTTTGAATTTTGTATAACAAAATGTATAAGTGCAAAATAAGCAAACCTCAATATTACTAATGTTGACCTGTGTAAATATTCTTGCATCAATTACAGCTAAAATTAGACTTGTACTTCCCAGTTATGGAACGCCACGATTAACTGCTCAACTTGGAAATTTACAAACAATTTACAATAACAAATATATCTGGTAAAGGAATGGGTGGGCCTAAATTTTCTATCCAAGAATTCACTTAAAATCAAGCCAGTCCAGTTTTTAGCTTGTTGATCCAATATGTCTCTGATAATTCTAGTAGTTGGAGAGTATCTAAAACATGCCTTAATAAAACCAAAAAAAAAAACCAAGATACTTGGTATTTTCGATAGTGTGAATGCGAAGTCTGGCAGCGAGTTTCCAGGTTCTTGATTCCATTTACAAACCAGAACTGCTTTTTCAGGCAGCTAGGCTTTGCTGTGCCACTGTTCATCAACCATATTATCAGGAAGAACATGCAAAGCAGCTACAAACGAACATTTTTTGATCCAGGACTACCTCAGAGCAGTAGATTTATTTTTACTGTGGGTTCTCCGATTAAATTTTTTCAATCTTTTTTATTAATTGCATTTTTAGTATTTATATTCATACGTTTTTTGAGGCACGACACCACACATTCAAAATTAATGGCCGAAACTGCAATATTAAATGTTAGCTTAGGGTCCAAAAGTCAAACCGTAGAATGAAGACTGCCAGATTTGATAGTAAGGACGAAAAATATCACTACTGAAGACATTTTTCATCACTAATAGGCTGGAACTAATTAGGCTTTACTAGCCAGTGGTCAGCTTCCATCATTAATCCTTCGGAAACAATAAATATATTTTAACAAATAGATATAAGAAATAGTATAATGGCCATGGTGGTGATCCAATGGTAGGTATGTGTTTGTGCATAGAGCTTTGTTTTAGGCTGAAACTGACTAGTTCGGTTTGTTAACTTGACAACCTATTCACAGCAGGCCTTTTTATAAAAGCCTTATATTTGTAAAATGATTGTGGTTAACCTAAATCGTCTCGTTACTACGTATTCCGTTAATGATATCGCTGCGAAAATACTAAAGCATCAAAAGCCACCTGCAAATCTTCAATGATTTTTCAAATACCAAAATACTACATATAACCATGCACTCACTCAATCAACGGTAAAGGTTATATTAAGAGACAGACATCACTGCACGAGTAGTTATAAAATGTACCATTGTAAACACACCACGCACCTGACCAATGACATCAAAAACGATAAAATGTCAAAACCGGTTTTCCTTCAATAATCAAAGCAATACTTCCTACACCACAATTCGTTAATTTAAAACGTGATTTCCTTCCGTAACATTTAACAATAAAGCACCGACTGAAAAAATAGCGTACACACCAGCAATCTACATCATACATGAACATGGAGCCTATTGTGACAACAGCTGCTGTAAATAAACTATATAAAGTAAACTATTGCGTGCATATTACTAATAATTGTAAACGTGATTCTTACGAATTAGCAATGCACAACTCAGGCTCCTTATTACATCGACGTTATAATCATCAAGAGTCATATAAACCACAGAGCATGGATTACGAAAAATGTTACAGTGAATACGGTGTCGATAATCTTGGCATTACAATTAGTTTGATAGTCTGCAAGGAAGAAAAATCACAGACGTTCTTACTGACACGCGAACATTTTTCAACAATCAACCAACATGCAATGGCTTTGCTCTCACAATTGATCAAATCTTATACTTGCAACTATTTTGACTAGTATTGTAAAATATTTTAACAAACAAAACCATGTCGTCACCGTCTATGTAATGTACGTAACCTTTAATAAAAGAAAAACGAGTTACTGGTTTAATGTTTTTTTCAAAAATGTATGTGCAGTCATATAATTCCCTCCCGTTTGCTTTTATCTAGACACACGCTAGTCGCACGCTAGTGTGATGGTCGGCACGCTAGTGTGTCGCACCAAGGTAGCAACAAACATAACATCAATTCAATTGTCAAGGTTGTAGTGCAACGCCATAGTGTCAGTGTATAAAATCCTGAAGCATAGTTTGGCACATTTCAGGTACTTGGGAAAAATAATAATGTGTCACAAAAGCTTAAATTGTGATAAAATATAAAGCAATGACCTATCTGACAAAAATTAACTTGTGTAGGAATGTCAGCTAAGTGGGTTTCAATGCAAACTTTGAGCCTCAATAACGTTGCAAATGTGTTTCTAGTTTATTCTTTTTTTCTACTTTCTTCTTGTCCGCTTATCCCCATGTTAACTCCTGTAGGGTGACTATTCACTGATAATGAGATAGCGGGAAGACTTCCAGCCATGAAATTTGACGAAAGGCTGCAGTACTATACGAACTGCATACCTTTTCTGGTTTAGAGCCTGGGGTGTAATGGGTATGGCGTGTAAGTACGAAAGTATTGTTATAACCATTGTTGGCATTGTCGGCATTCAGGGACGGACTGAAAGCGAAAAGGCGCAGGTCCCGGATCTCCAGGTTTGGCACTCCTCTAGGAGGAGGGGAGGGGACGCAGTTGCTACGCCTCTGGTAAACTCAGCTAGGGTGTCTGGGGGAGGGCTGTAAGTTTCCCCAGTGGGGTCCGGGGCGGAGCCCCATAAGTTGAAGCATGTTGTGCTCCAACGAGCACTAAAAAAGCGTAACAAGGCAACAAATTGTCAAGCAAATTTCGGTGATTTTTCTTATTCGTTCTTCAAGATGGAAGGTTTCGTAATGGTAAAAACTTAATTGTTACTAAATCATTATTTTTTTAGACATTTTCTTTCCAAATTAAATTAAACCGAGTTCAGTTTAGAATTATAAAACAGGCCCTTTGCTAGCCATTAAAGATTGGGTGTTGGCTTAAGTGTACATTTTGGACCGTTGATAACGAATGATGATGAACTGCTGCGTGCAAGCATAGGCAGTAGAAGGCAAAACATTAAAAAAAAATTGGACGGTCGAAAGGTGAAAATATTGAAATATTTTGCTCAGTTTTATCCCAAACGACTAGACCTACAGATATTATTACTTTGGGAATTATTGGAGAGAACTTCCACATTTTAAAGCAACAACATCTCCAGTTTTCAAAAAATGGAGCACCGAAATATGAAAAAATGGCTAAATCTTTTACTCAGTTTTGTCCAAACAACTTGAGTTGTGTAGGAGAAAAGCTTCCGCTTTTGAAATCGTTATGCACCATTTTCATTTTTTTCTTCCTTGACTCTGGGGATCTTAGGGTGATTCCACCCCAAGTCTCTACGGCCTTCGTGGCACCTCGCCGACCCATGCATTTCGAGGCCAGCTGGCTATTTAGCCGAAGACGAATCAGCAACCACGCGTTGTCTAACAAAAGCAGACAATACATTTTTTAAGCCGCGTCTCGTCGCTTGGGCGTGACAAGTACGGTTACGTTATGTGCCTGACTGAGGTAAAATTAAAAGTTTGATGAGAACGATAAAGTATATCTACCTGATACCTGCACTGTTATACTTCAATGCTGTGCGGATGGTTTTAGAATTTAATTTAGAATCTAAAAATTACACAACTTGGCAAAATCAGTATTTTTTTACAGATTTTTTTTTGTATTAAGGATCGGGAAGCTTAAGCTGGCCGAAACAGGGTAGGACGACGACGGCTTGGGGCGCGGTTTATATTTGGGACCCTAGGACCTGGGCCAGTCAGCCTCTGTCGGCATTGTCTCTGATTGCATGGCGAAGGTTCGGACAATGAAACGTGTATACTGACGTGCATATATAGACACACACTAGTGTGTCCTCACAAATCAAAACAACGTTCCAAAGAAATTGTGTCTACGTCCAATTCACTAAAAACAAACAAAATACCAAAATAAATACAAAAACTGGTAAAGTGGCCACCAAGTTGAGAATAGCTCGGTCTCACAAAGGAGTAATATGAACTAAATAAATAAAAAATTAAAACAAAATCAAAAATTAATAAAGAGGCCACAAAGTTGAGAATGGTTCGGCCTCTCAAGGAGTGAAATGAAATTAAAATACTAGAAAAATTACCACTCAAGCCACTGTTAATGTGGCACATCTGCTGACTACTTGAGATGAGTCTAATATACAATTAAAAAAATAAGTGATATCATATCAAAACCAAAACTGGTAAAAGGGACCGCCAAGTTCCAAATGGTTCGACCTTTCAAAGGAGTGATATCAACTCACCATATCATTTGCCAACTTAATCGCACTGACTCGTACTACGGATGTTAAATGAAAACTTGAACGTTGCTACCGAAAGTGACAGTGTTCTAGTTTTCATTTAAAATTCGAACTATTACTCGGTGCAATTAACTTGGCGACTGTTTTGGTGTGTGGATATTACTCCTTTGAACGGCCGAAGCATTCAGAACTTGGTGGTCCCTTTTAGCTCCCTTTTGGTATTTGATACAATTTTGTAAACTGATGCACAAACGGTACTTGAACTTTAAATATCATGGTTCTTCTTCCTAACCAACATCCATTTAAATAAACACTTTAACTGCAGTCAATTAAAAAATAATCTCGAGGCGAGTATTTAAATGTGTAGTCTTGGACGGACTGTAATTATGTTGTACAGTCCGTCCAAAACCACACATTTAAATACTCGCCTCGAGATTATTTTTTAATTGACTGCAATACAAATTCAAAAGCTAGCCTACCCAATGACCTATCTCACATGTTGGTAAATGTCTAGACAGCTTATTTTAGGAAACTATTTTTTTAACTCAATCGTCATTCGTCCTTCACATTAAAATTCAAGTTAACCTTCTGAAAAAAAAAGAAATCAAACGTGATGTAAACTTACATCTCTGACGAAAATGACATTTTAGCATGTACTCACGTAAATTATTCAACTTTTATTCGTTCAACCTTGTAGGGTAGTAACGGTTTTTTTATACTCTTCACCTTTAACAGTGTTTGTGATGCCATTTCATTTCTGAGGAAAAACGATCAAAATTACGCAGTTTTCGTCATTTCTTCTCAAAACGTCATTAAATTAGTAGGCTGTTGTTTTAGTATTTGGGATCTTGTGGCTCTACTGCCCAACATCGAACCATTTGCACCACAAATTTGCATCAGCTCAATTGAAGGAAAGCATTCAAAAACTTTTTTACCTTTTAAAAATGTAAAGCCCACTTAAAAAAAAACAATAGCAAATACTAACGAAAGTATTTTATTAATTTTTAGGTAAACCCATTGTCTTATTATCACTTCGAACCTTTCAATCATGGAAAATTTCACTTTTCCTTAGTTCCCCATTGGTTCAATACATTTGTGGGAAAACGTATTTATACTTGCAAATAAATTGAATAGAAAGGTTTATGTTCATGTGAGAAAATATGGCAAAGGTGAAGTAGTTTATTTTTCTTCTGAAATTTGTGTAGCTATGTCGAAATACGAGTTTCAAACATTTACTGAAGGGAAAGAAAAAATGCTAATGCAACTTCAATTTGAAGCACCGGCTGCCTTTAACTGACAAACTAGAGGTTACAATGTTTACAACCAATTACAAACAAAAACGTCAAGTGTGCCGTAAAAAGGGGTTACATGATTGAATTTTCACTTGTTAAAATGTACACGGATAAAAATTGATGATTTTTAATTGAAATAATCTAATGTACAATTGAGAAAATTGCATCTGTTTAAGTGCTGTTGTGCTTTACGAATCATATATTTAAAACGTAAAGCACAAC
>JAHWFP010139626.1:0-10846 GCA_023313725.1 Lithobius niger
CCCTTCTTTTCATTTCCTGTCTTCCCTAATGGTTTCCGAAGCCAAATGGTTCGAAAGTTAGCGGGGAGATGGCACTCTCAAAGTATACAAACTATTCGACACCGAAGAGGCTTGCCGGATCTACAACATTCTCAAAGCAAACACGAAATGGCGTGACGATGTTCCTTTCCCCTACTCGTTTTGCGATGGCCAGCGACTCCAAGCCTGTCACGTTGGTAGAGAGAACTGGCCTGTGTATATTACGGAAATCTATAACACGATAAAACACGTTTTCGAGGACGATTTTCAGTTCTGTCATGTCACCAGATATGCTGAGCATCTGGATAAGTACGTCTACAGAACGTGTATATTTGCGGCTCTAGCATTAGGCCAAAAGCGTCGAAATATTGTGTATAAAAAACCAGGATATTAGGTGGCATAAAACCGAAATATTTCCTGCAGAAGTTTTTTATTGCGACGATTTTTTCGACTTTTCGCCTAATTTTGAGTACAGAACCGTCCCCGCAATCAACATAGTAATTAAATTAAAGCCCACCAATCCCAGCCCCTGCTCGTGCGTTGCCGAAACTAGCGAGCTACATACTCAAAAAAAAAAAGCAGCTAGCTTGTGGCCTACTCAACAAAAATATACCATTCGGTGTTTTTCATTCGCTGTTTCAGTTCGCCTGTTTTCCAGTTCGCCTGTTTCATTCGCGTTATCATTTCGACGGTTCGGCCTGGGTCGACGCCGTGATTCGGCCCGGCAAAGTATTTTTGTGTGCAACGTGGGTCCTCACCACTACCCAATCCCATGACGCCCCTGTTACAAAACGTGAAACATTACGTGGGCAAAGTGACTACAAACTATTTTAATCACGTGAAGGTGGAAAAATTTCTCACGGGTTTCGACTACAAGCCGTGTTCTAGCTTAAACTTTACTGAGGGCCTCGATCGGGACGCTCCTGTAACTGTCTTGTGTTTGGGCCGTAAAACCATCACCATGAAACACAACGGCACCGCTCCTACTAGGTCTTGTTTCATGACCGTCATGGAGCTGGGTTTCTTATTAAGCATGCAGCATCGCACGACCAGCCATTACAAATTCACTTTTCGTCGTAGACCGCTCTGCAAGAAGTCTTATATCCCGACTCTTACCAAAAGAATAGTCCCCGACGAAGACTTGAGACTTGAGACTTCCTTTTTTTAGAACACCCTATCTATAAAATACGAGACTTCCCGACCGAAATGTCAGTCAGTCGCACGTCCTCCCATCGACATAGCAGCTGTTAGCGTTAACGTAGACCATTTTAATCAGCATCCCTACGTCAAACTGGGTAAAAATTTTATTTTCGTCTTGTTCTTGATCTTGAATTTCGTAGCCGCGCTGCTCAACAGACCCCTTCCTCCTCCTTCTTCCATCGACACGTCCACGAAGCACAACTGGGCCGAGATTTATTTGGCTGCCGTGCCGGCCAATCGAACGGACGATGCCGTGCTAGATTCCCTGAACAGGCACGAACTCTGTCCTTCCCTCGAAAAAGATAGTCTCAAGTCTATGCCTCACTTTATTACCATTTGCGAATCATCGCACGATCACTGCCTGTCCTATTCGGCTTGGGAATGGTGTCTCTTGCTGTTGAAGCTCGGCGATTACGAGATCTCCTCCTCGTGAACTTACTCCTCATGGGAAATCTGCCACATCCAAACTGTCAACCTATCGTAGCAGCCACTCTGGAATACTTTTATTTCCTTTATTCTCAGTCAACTCTCGGAAGAGTGCCGCAGGGACCCCCTCCCCGTATGCACCCCCCGAGGAGATGGGGGAGAAGATGAGGAGGGGGAGATTTCAAAAAGAGGCAGGGGTGGGTAGGTAGTTCATTCGAAAGCTAGGTCCTCTCGCTATCTTTTCTACTACACGTTCTCTCACGCTCTCTCTATCACACTATCTCTCTCTCTCTACTCCCAATGGCTATCGTTATAGAAGGTTTTCACCAGTTTAGAACACCGTTCAATGCTATCGTTTCCGGCCCTACATCTTCGGGCAAGACGAGTTGGAATCTGAAGCTGATAGACCGGTAGGACGAGATGATGGATACCAAAATCGAACAGATACATTGGTGTTACAACAACTACCAGCCGTGGATGGAGAATTACAGGGACACGATCAGTGCCGGATTTAAGCTCTCTCCACCTGTAGGCCGAACTACAATGCCGCTCTTCAATGCCTCCAAAACTTCCCCTCCCCTAACTGTTGGAGAATGTTTAATTTATCCCCCCCCCAATCCAGCACCTTTCTTAATTTGTGTGTTCTTTTGCGACGTATGGAAAACTGGTACGGCAAAAATAACTTACGCTGTCTTACTAAGCAAAGTAATTAACAGTAACTTATTTTGTATATACTGAGCGATGCTTAGTTTCACTTGCCCATGGCTACACATTTTTTCCCGCTACTACGATGAACGCAAGACAACCAACCCGACACAAAGAGGCCATGAATTGAAAAGTTTGTAAATAATGTAACTACGTTTTAAAGAAAAAGCCAGTAGGCCCCCTCATGTATAGCATAGAGCCTGCGCTCAATCAGTGCTAATACGACATCAAGTTGATGGAGAAAAAATGTCGAACTATTCGCAGATAGTTAAAAAAAATGAGCCGTTGTCTACCTCAAAATAGGTGTATGTGATACTGTAACGGTTACTGTTGGTGGAAAACATTACTGATGATAGCAACAACATTAATAAAATAGTTATTATTAATAAAATTTCACGAAAGGCGGAGCCCCCACAAAACTAGCACCAGCGTTTCTCACGTACTTTATTGTTTTTAAGCTGTCATGCCGCCCCTAAAAAAGTGCCGCTATAGGCCCGGGCCTCTCGGGCCTACTTATAAATCCAGCCCTGGACATGATTCAATTTCACAAGTAACTTCCCATGCCACCCGACCACAACGACACCTCGGTAGAGAAACTTCTGGTACTTGACGATCAGATGCAGAACGTGACCAATGCGGGTTGCGATATGTCCGACTGGTTCACACGTTTCGGACACCACAACAAGTTCAGCATCTGCTACTTGACTCAGAATCTGTACTGCCAAGGCAAGAACCAGAGGACCATAGCACTCAACAGCCAGTATTACGTCCTGTTGCGCAACCTGAGAGACAAGCGAGAGATAACCACTTTGCTTCGCAAGTTTACCCCGGCAAGACGAAACAGTTCGTGGACGCCAACAAGAACGCCATTGGTCTAAAGGATTTCGGTTACCTGCGTAGCGGCGCTTACAGGGTCTTGAGGTGCCTACTGTCTATAGCACCGACATCTGGCGAAGTTGTAGTTTGGTGTGAATAAATCATAAGTGGCGGTTTTTACTTTTTCGGAAAAACAGCATAGCGTGTCTACTGCACGGTTAGGAGAAGAGCGTCAACGTCCTGACTAAACTTTTATGACCTATCTATCACGGTTTACTGCCACCACGATGGGTAGTTAATTTAATTGCCTACTTCGGAGTTAGAATAAAAATTGATTTGTAATTAAAATAACCCTTGCAAATTAAATCGGACTCTAAGTCAAACTGTTGTTCAAAACAACTTTCTTTTCTGTTTTAATTAAACATGACAAGATTTTACACAATTCGTAGTAACTAGTTGGTTACAAATAAACGGGGGCTTTTCAATTGAAAGCTCATGATTTTCAATTAAATCGGCAAAGAACTAAATAAAAGTTCACATTACAATTTGGACTAGAAAAGTCGGGTTAGGATATCACAACCTTCTAAGTTACAAACATGACTCTTGCAGAATGTAAAATAGTCTTTTGAACAAAGTTAGCAACTCTTGCACTAAAATCACTTCAACATCACGCTGAATCTAGATTAGCGTTATAAGGAAAACTACCTTTTGAAAACTCCTGCTTCAACGATAACCCATATTAGATCTCGGTGATCTTTTGATTATTTAGTAAACTCTGAGTTTACATAAATAGAAAAATAGCCGGTTTTTAGGAAGGGGACCTTAAACCCTTAAATTATGGGTGCCCTAGACCAGAAATGCCGATGGCGTTTGGCTACCCATAAGTTCCCTCGAAAAGCTGGAAGTTAAGTTTAAAATCTATGACTAAAAATTTAGAATTCAAGTTTAAACTAGTTACTATCAAGAACTACTACCTTGCCCGGCATGGCAACGCTGGACAGGACATCTCTGCTCTGACCGCCGTAGTGACCTCTAGCCTTCGAGTCTTTGAGCTATGCTATCGATTGCAATGCACGATTTGCTTATACGGGGGGAGAAACCGCGGACGGCTGCGACGACTGCACATTTTGGCGGCAGGAGAGGCAGGCTGCCTTGGAGGAGGGAATTTTGTGCTTTCTCCTGAACCAAGCTGCACCACGTGAGGGTTTTAAAGGGAACTGTAAGGATCTGAATGGGCCTTCAAAAGGGAGAGACTATGGGATTTGCGCTGATTGGCTAGAGCTTCTGAGCTCTGAGTGGCCAGATTTTGGACCGTTGGAGCCGTTGAGCTTTTGGGATTCTGGAACGGATTGATGGATCGTGATGGAAACGGTCTTTTGGATTGGAACTTGGATTGGAACTTGTAACTGGCTGAGTTTTAACGGTTTTTAAAAAGGATAGGCTTGAATTAAAGCTGTACTCGAGAGCTTTGCCAAGAGCACGTCGGAAATATAAGCCTTGGACAAGTTCTATTCGAAAACTGCGATGTTAGGCACCACAACTATTGAAGGAGGGGAGGGGGGGGGATGTAGTTTGATGGTTTAGTTGAGCCAAAGCCTGCCAAAAGAGGATTATTCGCTTTGGAATACCACTTAGGAATAAACCTATTTAAACCAATTATAGCGAGAGTCGATTTGTTTTCTCTTGCGAATACAGCGATCGATATGGCTACTAATTGTCCAACACGAGTGAATAGAGCAGCATCATTTGACGTTATATTGGCTACAAGAGAGATAGCTGCAAGGGGCACTAGATTAAAACGGAGGGTTAAACAACGGCAGTGCTTTGAGAGCGGATTTCATAGGCTTTAAAAAATGTTGTTTTCTCCAATCTCTTATGCTGCTAGGTTGTAATTGGAAAATAAAGATTCCACTTGCTTAAAAATGTCAGCAACTGCCAACAAATCGACAAAACTCCCGCATTATAGGCCTAAGAAATCCACTCTTAACAGCATTGTCTTCAGTAAGACGCCCTTCTTTTCCCCCTCCAGTGACCCTTGCAGCTATCCCAGTTACTGCTTCCAGTATAGAGTTATATTCAATAATGCAACGTTGTGTCACTGCCCTATAATTACCCCTCCTAAGAATACAATCCAAACACCCAAATGATTTCTTGGCCGTGGTTCCACGACGCGTATGCAACCGTAAAACCAGTGGTCGGTTGCATTTGTAGATTTTTCCTCTCAATCCCCCCCCCCCCCCCCATACATGTTTTGATCAACTGCGTTGGATGGCATGGCGGCACACACCTCTCAATTAAAGACGAGCCCACTACGATTCTTCAATCGGTTTCACTTTAAACTGTAAGTTTAATTAAACACTAGTGAACTGAATCAACATTAAAAATATACAGCACCGTTTGGCAGTTTTACGATACGGGAAGCCTCCAAACCGTTTAGTCTCTGCGTTTTGAAAATTTCATTTACTGCGACGTTGCCACATCGCACGACTGATAAGGATGAAATATCTAGATAGCACAGTCACTGACCAAAAGTATTTTTATGAATTTGCGCCCCCCCCCCCCCTCCCATCCCCTTACAACAACAAAAAATACCATACAGTAGAAGTTGTTTAAATATTTCTTCTTCTCCCTCAAAAAAAAAAAATACTAAGCATTAAAGTCATGAACGATTGTCCAAACAAGTAGCCTAAGTCTACGCTAATTTCGCATGCCGACATGACTATACAAGCTTGTTATCCAGTTCGTACGAATGAGATCAGTCAGTGGAGCCGCATGCCTACGTCAGTGATCTGTGCAAAAATTTGCCAGTCATTGGTCGGTTGATGGTGACATCAGCCGCTGACGAAGGCTACATAGTTCCCAGTAATTGGTCGTGGATGGATGATGTCAGTCGGCTGAAGAAAAAATGTCGAACCTCGCATGTTTACTGCGAACAAAAATATTTGATTATTTGTAGTGTACGATTTCCCCGGCGGAATCGATCCATTTTCGAACTTAGACCTAGAAATGTGCCATAGAATCTGTGTGCAAAATTTGACAGACATCCGATAATTCGTTAAAACGCTAGAGTGTGAACACACAGACAGACAGACAGACAGACAAACCGTTTGCATAAGAGTCTAATCGACTCTAATAAACTTGATGAAACCAATTATAGTGAGAGTTGATTAGTTTTCCCTTGCGAATACAGCGATCGATATGGCTACTAATTGTCTAACACCTGTGAATAATTACCCCTCCTAAGAATACAATCCTAACACCCAAATGATTTCTTGGCCGCGGTTCCACGACACGTATGCAACCATAAAACCAGTGGTCGCTTGAATTTCTAGCTTTTTTGCATTAATCCCCATACATGTTTTGATCAACTGCGTCGGATGGCATGGCGGCGCGCACCTCTCAATTGGAGACGAGCCCACTACGATTCTTCAATTGGTTTCATTTTAAACTGTAAGTTTAATTAGAACACTAGTGAACTGAATCAACATTAAAAATATTCAGCACCGTTTGGCAGTTTTACGAAACGGGAAGCCTCCAAACCGTTTAGTCTCGGCGTTTTCAACATTTCATTTATCCGACTGCCACGTCGCACGACTGATAAGGATAAAATATCTAGATAGCACAGTCATTGCCCAAAAGTAGTTTTATGAATTTGCGCCCCCACCTCCCCTCTCCTGACAACAACAAAAAATGTCATACAGTAGAAGTTGTTTTAAATATTTCTCTTCCCCCTCCAAAAAAAAATACTAAGCATCAAAGTCATGAACGATTGTCCAAATAAGTAGCCTAAGTCTACGCTAATTTCACATGCCGACATGACTATACAAGCTTGTTATCCAGTTCGTACGAATCTAGATCAGAGGAGCCGCGTGCCTACGTCAGTGATCTGTGCTATAAGTTGACAGTCATTGGTCGGTTGGTGGTGACATCAGACGCTGACGAAGGCTACATAGTTCCCAGTAATTAGTCGCGGATGGATGACGTCAGTCGGCTGAAGAAAAAATAACGAACCTCGTACGTTTGCTGCGAACAAAAATCTTTGATTATTTCTAGTGTATGATTTGCCAGGCGGAACCGATCCATTTTCGAACTTAGACCTAGAAATGTACCACAGAATCTGTGTGCAAAATTTGATTGGCATCCGATAATTCGTTAAAATGCTACAGCGCGAACACACAGACAGACAGACACCCAGACAGACCCGACAGACAGACAAACCGTTCGCATAAGAGTCTAATCGACTCTAATAATGGAAACCCCACCCCATATTCCTTTAGTAAATAAAAGTACATTTCGACGGTGGTAACTCACTCCATCCTAGCCCCAGTCATACGAAGAGCATAATGTTTAAAAATGGTACGGGCCCAAGTTGTACTGGTTCATTACAAATAGTCCTAAAATTCGCGAAGCAGTCAGCCAATAATGCAACATCTACTAAACATATGCAACACATCGCGACAGCGCGTCCAGTTTGAAGCGCTGCTCCATCCAGTGGCAAGCTGCGCCAGCGGCTTCCTCCATAGCACTGCCGAGCCTACCGATTCCACAAAAACTCCGCCTAATTACTACAACAATTATTGGCACAACCTGCGTATTTAATGTCTTGAGAAAGCTCATGCAAACTTTCAGTTTGATTGCTAACTATTTTGCGTTAACATTTTGCAATAGCGTGATCACCATTCCACACGCTACTACGCCACGAACATCCGGGCACTCTGTCGTTCGCGTCTACGGCCAGTGATGGTCAGAGCGGAACGAACCAGAAATTTTGTCAAATGTACCCTCCGCCTACGTAGCCCTGTAAAGGACATACCAAAAAAAAATTAGGTTTGTTATCTCGACGTAACCAATTCGTTAATCTCGAGCATGGTCTGTCGATCTTATTACCTGCTAATAATAATAATAATAATCTTTATTGCGAACAATGTTCGAAGTTTTTAATAAAAACTTGTTTGAGCTGCAATACAAAAAAAAAATCCACAGGTTACAGTTTAACAAATATATAAATAACAGATATCATGATAATTTATTTACACATTTCATTTCACACTGTTTAATTTTTGTACTTCAGTTTTATATTTTTAATTTATTTGCCATGTTCAATACTTCATTTCAGTCATTTTATAATTCTTAATTAGTTATGGCAGTTAAAAAAATTTACACAGTTTCATAATGTTTTATCATCCCATCTAGTAGTGCTTTCCTCAGCTCTTTCTTACTTTGCATATGGTTTTCTAATTTATTAAATATATTTGGTATATAGTAGATTTTATTTTTTGTTCCATAAAAATCATTCCAATGTGGTAGCTGGTATTTTTGTGACGTTGGTCTTAAACGTTTGCTTTTAGTTTCTTCATTTGTGCATGTTTGTATGATAATTTTTTACTATTATTACATAATCTTGTAGGTCTTTTATTTTTAATATTTTATTCTTAATGTATATGTCATTTGTTTTTTGTCCTTCTTTGCCAAAAAGTACCTTTATTAGTTTATTCTGTACTCTTTGTAGTCTTTGTATGACATATTCCGTCGCAAATCCATAAATTTCTATGCCATACCTTAATATGCTACTTATCCAAGCTTCGTACAGAATCTTTTTGTTCTTACTACTTAGTATATATTTTACATTGTATAATTTTGGTATCATTTTTCTAAGTTTATTTATCAATATAGTTACGTGTTGTTTAAAATCCCATCTTGAATCTACTTCTAATCCTAAATATTTTGTCGTATTTTTTATATTTAATTCTGCACATGTCTTTTTACAGTTTTGTGGATTGATTTTGTTTGTCATTAACTCGCATTGTTCTTTGTGTGAAAAGAGTTTAATTTCATTAGTATTCTGCATTTTTGGAACAGTAATGTTTAGTTGTACTGTTTTTTCTTCACTTATGTACAATTCATTCTCAATAAGCCATCCGTTCACCATATCAAAATCTCTTTGTAGATTTTCAATCATGCTTTTATAGTGAGAATTTATTGATATTAATACTGTATCGTCGGCAAACATATATATATTGGTTTTTTTTAACATAATTGTCTATATCATTCACGTATATAAGGAATAGAAGGGGTCCCAATATAGAGCCTTGTGGCACTCCAAACTTAACTTCTTTTTCATCGCTATAGCCATCATTAATTTTTACCATTACCTTTCTATTCGTAAGATAGCTCTTTATGATGTTAAATATCTTACCTCTTAGTCCAATATGTTTGCATTTTTTCAGTAGAATGTTCTGATCAAAAGTATCAAAAGCCTTTTGTAGGTCGATGAAAACTGCTCCGACATATTTTTTTTCGTCAAATGCTTTTGTTATTATCTCGTTGACTTCTATTAGTAGATCTGTTGTGCTCTTATTTTTAATATATCCATACTGAATTTTATTTAGTAACTTGTATTTTTCTAAGAACTGATTAATTTTATTAGAGAAGAATCTTTCAATTATTTTATCTATTATTGATAGTAGGGATATTGGTCTATAGTTATTTTTATCTTTTTTGTCTCCTTTTTTATAAATTGGTCGTAATACTTGTATCTTTAGTTCATCTGGCCATATTTCCTTTTCAATCATTTTATTAATTAATTTGCATATAAATACTGCTGTATTGTTTTCAGAATGTTTAAGAACATCTGTATGGATTCCATCTACACCTGTCGCTGTTGTATTTTTTAATTCCTTTATAATTTGTGTTATTTCTTTTGTTGTTGCCTCAGCTATATACATGGTTTTATCACTGGTTTCTGCTGTCTTTTGTTTTCTTTTATTGTAGATTTTGTTATAATGATGTCCACTTTTGTAATTTATAAGCTTTGGTTCTAATGTTCTTTTTAGTTTTGGTATCTGGTTAAGGAAATTTTCGTTAAAATCATTCCTTAGTTGTTGTATTTCTATACCTTTGAATGCTTCCTTAATATCAGTATCAATACTTTTTTTCTGGTTGTGTTGTTGTTCATTTATTTCATCAATTACTTTCCATAGTGTTTTATTTCCACTGTCTGCCTTTTCTAATTTATTTTTAAAATATTTTTGTTTACATTCTTTAACTTTTTTTGCTATCAGATTTTTCAAATGTCGATACTGTTGTAGTTGTTCTTTGTTTATTTCCTTTTCTTGTTGTAACTTTGTCCACAGTTTATTTTTTTTATTTATTTATTATACTGATTAATTCATTTGTTATCCATGCACTTCTTTTTTTTTATTTCATTATTATCTTGCTTTTTTTGTTTTGGTTTAGTTTTGTAACATTTATGGTTGTCATATATATTCTTAATTGTCTTAATAATTTCTGTACAGATAGCATTAGGGCAATCTATCACATCTAAGTACTCCCAATTTTGATTTTGTAAATCTTTAATTATATTTTTATAATTATATTTTTTGAGGATGTTGTGTTCGTTTGCTCCATCTAATTCTTTCGTTTTACTTTTTTCTTCTTTCCATAGCCAGCATGTTGTGAGATTGTGGTCTGCAATTCTTATTTTAATTATTCCTGCATCTTTTTTCCATGTATTATCTCCTAATTTTACATATATATGATCTATACATGATTTCTGTTTAATATTTTTGCCATCTTTGATAATGATTTCTTCCCTTGTTACAGAGTCTATACAGCTCCAGACATCATGTTTTCATACTTGTCAATATTGGTTTGATCATATTTATCTTTACAATCACCATCA
>JAHWFP010139628.1:6458-16482 GCA_023313725.1 Lithobius niger
CCCCCCCCCCCCCCCCCCATAAAAACCGTCCCTGGGAATGTCTTCCTTCGAATGAATCGAATTGGAGTCGTCCACCTAAATTAGAAACGTCAGAATAGCAGTTGAAAGTTGAAAATGAGCAAAAAAATCGAACATGACTGTGATACCAGCCCCTATATTTTACCAACAAGTCAATCCGTTATTAGTATTTCTTGACCCTGAAGACATAGTATTAGACACCAAAATGATTATCCTGTCTGTTCTATATGCAAAGATGGTCAATATATATGATTTTTCAGCCATCTTGAATATTTAAATTTGCTCAAGGGTGACAAAGTGGCATCCTGCAGAATTTCATTAAGTATGTCTTAAAGAAACACAAAACACCATAAAACATTGGGCGGACTTTATTTCCACTACCAGACTGGTATGCGAACTCGGCTGTGCCTAGCGGGAAAAGAGCCGTTTTGTTTGCCTGTTAGCCCATCACCACCGTGGCTTAAAAATATCATAGATAATGTAGAAACTAAAAATAAAATATGCTTTAAACTGTATCTCCGCCAAGTTAAAAGTCTTGATAAGAATTAACTTCGCGAAAATCATACACAGTTGGCAAAACTAAAAATTGAGTTGGCTATTTTACTTCGTGTAGCCTTTCCCTGTTAGACAGTGCCCAGAAGGTGGTTCTTTAAAGAGTAACTCCTAACTGGTATGTCGGAGGGGGGGGGGGGGGGGGAGGGAGTTACGGATATATTAATATTCCAACACAACACCACTGCCAGGATTTAAAAACTTACTTAAGTATGGCAGAAACGTTAACAAAACTGCATAAAACAAAACTTAGTAAACGATTTCTGCCAAGTTTTCGCTGTCTGAAGTTAATAATAATAATAAGTTTCCCACAGGAGTCATGGGAGGACAACGGAAGGGTGTTGAGCCACTTATACCGCGCCTAAGCTAAAAATAGATTTTGCAAATAAGCCCGTAAAAAGGGTGGTTATTACTTTTGCCAAGTCAGTAACTACGTTTGAGGAAAATTTGAAGATTCTCTCTGGCCAACGAATGTTTAAATCCCTGTACCGTGTGCTGGTCAACCGTCAGAGGTGAGAGTGCATTCCATGCACTAACAACCCGTACAGCGAAAAAATGTTTTCTGAGACCTGTTCTTGCCGGCTGTACTGCAAGTTTCCATCTGTGACCGCGCGTAGACATGAGGCCTGAAACAGGCACAAAAAACGGTAGATCGACATTCAGCGTACCACGAAGTATTTTATAAGTTAGTAAGAGGTCAAATTTAAGGCGCCTAAGTTCGAGGGACTCAAGGCCGGTCTGTAAAAGCCGCTCACCATAAGAAATGTCTCGCATGCCATTTAGGCGCTTAGTGAATTTTCTCTGGACCGCTTCCACTAGGTCAATATCACCCAGCAGATGTGGCGACCAGACTGGGGTAGCATATTCGAGCAAGGGTCTCACGAAGACCTTGAAGGCCCAGGTGAGCGTGTGGATACACCCGGATGTAAAACATTTATGAACAATGGCCGATCTTTTAAATGCCAAAGCAGTGATTTTCCTACAATGTAATGACTGCTTTAGATTTCGTGAAAACCAGATGCCAAGATCCTTTACTTCCTCAGCAGATCCAAGGACTTCATTTTCCAATAAATAATCATGGCAAGTATTCTGCCTCCCGATGTGGAATGCAAAACATTTTGGTGTAGAAAGAGGTAATTGCCAATTTTTGGCCCAAGTAGAGATATGTTGGATCTCGGAATTCAGAGATAGCGAGTCTGATTCTTGGACAATCTCGGTACCCACTTTAATGTCATTGGCAAATTTTACACCGTATACCGATTCATTTTCAACCTTCAGATCGTTTATATAAATGACAAAAAGCAGCGGGCCCAGGACAGATCCCTGTGGCACTCCACAAGGGACCTGGACACTAGAAGAGAGGGTTTTCTCAATTTTGACCTGCTGGGAACGGTTTAAAAGAAAGGCGGTAATCCAATTTTGCAGGTTTCCCTCAATACCATAGTGACTCAATTTCCAAAGGAGTTTACGGTGTATTACCGATTCAAAAGCCTTCTGAAAATCAAAATATATAACATCAGTTGGCACCCCCTCATCGAGTGCACTAGTCCATCTGTCGAGTACAGACAGAAGTTGGTGTGTCGATGATCGCAATGGCAGAAAACCAAACTGATCCTGTCCAAAAATTGAAGACCTATCGAAGTGCAAGAGTAGATCATCTCTGATAATGGATTCCATAAGTCTGCAAGCCACGCAGGTCAAAGCGATCGGACGGTAATTTTTTGGATCCGAAGCGGTCCCCTTTTTAAAGACTGGGGTGACAATGGCTGTACGCCACATCTCGGGAATGTCACCACACTTATAAGAAATTTCAAAAATTTTGTTAAGGGGGAAAATTAAGACGGGGGCAATTGTTTTCATCAGAAAAGCAGACAGCCCATCTGGGCCACAGGATTTACTCGGCTTCAATTTGGCTAAGGCTTTTGTAACCTTTGATATAGAGAACACTGTCTCTGGACAAGCATTCGGTTTGCAGAGTGGAGCAGAAATTAAGGAATAACTTTGATTATCGTCAATAATGCCATTCCTCTCAAAAACCCTACTCAAAAGGTCTGCTTTCTCTTTATCTTCACTCAGAAAAACAGATGCATATTTGAGGGGTGGGATGGATCTGGAAGTTTGAGTTTTACGCCGATAAAGTTTTATTAAAGCCGAAATGTTTCCATCCTTTATAGCGGCCCTCTCAGAAGTAGTGTGCCATTTCTCTACACTACGCGAGTAAAGAGTCTTAATTTCTTTATAGTTAGTCTGATCTTCATCACAATGGTTCAGTTTTAATCTTTTCCAAAGCTTTAATTTTTTTCCGCGAAGTTTCCTAATATAAATTGGGATTTTACTCCGGTTTGCAGGTCTAGGAGTGGTGTATTCACTGCATAACTCGATGTGATTTTTTAAAATTTCTAAAAAGCTGGACCAGGTATGCTCAATCGAAGAATGAGTGTTGAAAACCAGGCTATTCCAGTCAACATCCCTGAGCGACTCTCTAAGAGTATCGAAGTCTAACCGTCGCACCCTATCAAACCCTGTTGCAGACTTACGATCTGATTTGGTCATATTTTGACTGTTAAGTGAAAAAGTAATTACCGAGTGGTCACTGTTTCCAAAGTGCGCCTCCACCTGTAAATCAAAAACAAGTCGATCGTCATCACAGAATACAAGGTCGAGGATGTTTTCTCCCCGTGTCGGTTTTTTTACCAGCTGTTGAAGACCAAGGGGTGCAATCTGCTCAAGAAAGTTTCTATGGTGACGATCACGTGCCCATTCCCTTTCCCAGTCCACGGTACAAAGGTTGAAGTCCCCTAGTAAAATGCAGGAGTGTGCGTGATTCCATGCAGAATTAATATAGTTACAGAGGGTATCAATGTCAGCGTCATTGTAGCTATCTGGCAGATAGCCAAGGATGAAAGTTATATTTAGGTTGGGAAGCATGATCGACACCCCTTCCGCATCCTCAGCCACGTTTAGCACGACAACCTGTATCTCCCTCCTATGAACAATCATAATACCACCCCCCCGGGATCCCCGATCTCTTCTGATCACTGTAAATTTATGGGGGTCGACGAGCATACTGTCAGTGACGGCCGTATGCAGCCAGGTTTCAACAAAAAAAGCAATATCAAAAGAGTCTGCAGCAATCAAGTCCTTAAAACTACCTAAGTTTCGGATAATACTCCGGGCATTGAGCGAGACACATGCAAGTGTCAACTGGTCCAAACAAAGAGACTGTGAGGGCGAAAATGTTCCAAGAATTTCACTTTGCATGGGGTAATTTCCCACTACATTCCCTGGTTTCCCACAGCATGAATCTTATCAATCTCATCTTGGAGGATTCGCTTTCCCTTCATGGTCAAGTGTTTCAAGTCTCTAGCAAAAGGGTCTTGTCTTTGCAGAGTTCAGTATCAATTGCAATAAATGAAAAGTTCTTGTCCACACAAAGTTTGCGTAGCAGCATATTTGTCTGTGTTATTTTCTTATCGGTTTCGATGAATCCTCGTTTTAAAAATGGGAACAATGCAATAAAGGAGATACGGATATGTGGGTACACAGTTCTTACAGATGAAGCAAAATCTCCAAGGGCGAGGGCAATACATTCGGGCGTCTCACGTCCAATGCTATTTGAGCCAGCGCTGACAATTATTGTCCCTGAGGGGTCGATTGTTTCTATGATGGTTGGGAGTTTCTTCTGCAGGTCTTGTATTGTCAGTCCTGGAAATGTCCAAGTTTTTGATTTTATATCACTGCTTCCCCTAATATTTCGTACATGGGAGTCGCCAATAATGGTACTCATCCCCCTCCACGGTAATCTACTGTATGTTGTAGTGGCCTGAGCTCTAGCATTAGTCTGCTCTTCTGACCACATTTGTTTTTTACTTAGGTCAGTAGGATGGAGCAGGTCCCTTTCCAAGTTTTTTTCATTGCATAGTTGCAAGACACTTTTTGGACACGAGTTCTCAGTGTCACACTGGGTACCTGTTGGAATTCTTTGTTTAGTGGTGTATTTGTGGCTTCCACCAGTGTGGCCCGTTGGTATAGCCTTTTTTCCCCCTTTATTTTTACGTCGGATGGTTATATTTTGGTGAGGTTTTCCCTGCTCATGAAGTAACAACGAACCTTTCGCAAGATCATCAGGATTTTTAACTTCGTCCAAGTGTGCAGAAAGAATCACTGGGAATTCATTTGGGCTATTTCGCAGCCTTACAAGAAGATTAAAGTCATTGCAATCTTTATTTTCTGGCGGTTTTTTAGGGGTCTCTTTTACCAGTATATCCGGTCCGAGTGTTCCTCCCACAGCTCCGCTTGGCAAATTTGATCCTGTTGGCAGATTTGAACTAAATTCAAGAAGCTGTTTCTTTACCGACGAGCACAGGTCAAGTACAAAATTCTCAAGCAACTCCTTCTGACAGTCAAAAAATTTTTTTGTCCAAAGTTCTAACTGATTTTGTGTCGCTGAAAAGCGTGCATCAAGTACCGTAGTTAGGTGGTTTGGCAGTTCTTTTACATGGTGGTTTATCTCGTCTATGTCGAGGTCTTTCTCAAGAGTGGAGGTTTCCAAGTGATTTAGTAGCTTTGTGGATACCGCAAGGAGGCAAGTCTGAGTCTCGTGAACAGGGGTTCCTTTTTGCTGTGAATAGCAACCAATTGGGGTACTTTCAACATGTCCAGCTTCATGGAGCGGTGACTGGCAGGAGTCAAAAAAGATAGTCTTTCGTCTGTCCTCCTTAGCCTTAAGGTTTAAATTCGGAGTAAGAGAGAGCGTTTGTTTTTCCATGTTAAATGTTAAATGTGTCGATGAGAGATAGCACCACACCCCTTTTTAAAAGGTCTCAAAGTAGCAGTTTTGAAATCCAGAGTGCAATTCTCAAAGTTGGCCGTTAAAAGTCAAATTCAGGACAGCTCACTGCGGATTCCGTAGATACCACGCACGCACGCTTATAGTCGTCCAACTCAACCAATTCACAATATACGCCGTAAATTATCAAAACTCGATTGTCTCGTTGCGGATTCCGTAGATACCTCGCACGCTAGTAGATTGACTCAGTCAAAAGGTTTCGGCGATTTCTCCGATTCAAAACATTGCAAAGGTTTAAAACACAAATGAGAGCAGTTTACCTCACCTTCAGAATGCAGATTTCAAACGTTGAAAGCTCGATGCTTCATTTGATATAGTGTATTTCCCGAAATTTTGTGAGCGTGATTGGGTCGACTCGTCCACAAAACTGAAACTGAAAACTCATGAAATGTCACAAATTTCATTTACTAGTTCTTCTGCTAGTCCATTCTGCCATTGTTTTAGTTAAAACAGAACGTGAACTAAATCTGTACTTCATGAAAATCGGGTATAGCTGGCAAAATTAAAAACTGAGTTGAAAAATGAGTTGGCTGTTTGATTTGCTGTAGTCCTTTTTCTGTTAACCTATCGCTATACTACGATTTGAAGATCCTTTTGTATTAATGCAGAAACAATTCCATTTTTTATACAACAAACTTGTTAAAAATTCCAAAAAAATTCGAAGGTACAATTTGACATTAAGAGTCCATAAGATCTCAAATTAAAAGACAAAAGCGATAGAGTGACGGAGCTTGCCCGTCCTCGATTTGCCTGTTGGCCTTAGGCAGAGCTTACCTCCTGGCGCCGTTACACGATGGGCCTTGGTTCGTTGGGACATGGGACCCTCACATTATCATCCCCATCGTCCTGGCGTTTATCAACTTGACCCCTTAGGCTTGTCTTGCGTCTGATGTCCTTGTGCCCTCAGTCACATTTAGTGCTGGCACTCCCCGCTGCACTGGGCCCCTGGGGGCGATCAGTGGAATATTGTGGCCTCTTTCTTTATATAAGAATTTGCTATGCAATATAATGCCGTGTTAAATATTATATATAAAATTGTGTGAAAGGCTTTCCACGCATGCGTGAACCTAAATTCTCGTGCTAGGCTTTCCTTTGGTTTTTTCTTCTCTTCTCTACTTTTGCTCGACCAACGCGGACCGATTTAGGGTCTGCTCTTCTGGCCTTATGCAGGTCGGGCCTATTCAAAATTAGGACTACTTTTCTGAAGGAAAGTCTAAAAGGTTTTTAGGCGAACGTTCAATAACATCCACCACCGAAATGCTGTAAGTCGTGGCAAGCCTTCTAACTTCCTTCATCCAACCATGCCATACAAATAAACTCCAGATGCAACTGATTTCCAGCCTGGACGTATTTATTTCCAGTTTAACCAAATTTAACCAGAAGTGCGACGCCATTCGACTATAAATCCCAAATCCAACTTCCTAGTCGCACTAGCGACTCAAAGGACACTAAATGCGGGATACATTACCTTACATCCCTGAATCAAGGGAGAAAAAAATTAAAATGGAGTATGTCGATTTCATATTATATTTAAAAGCTTTTCTCCAATAATACCTCAAATTGTTTGGAACAAAACTGAGTGAAAGGTTTCGCCATTTTTTCCCCATATTTTTTCATTTTTGAAAAACTGGAACATGTTGTTGCTTTAAAGTGTGCAAGTTTTTTGCAGTAATACCCTCTAGGTCGTTTAGAATAAAACTGACCAAAGATTTCAATATTTTTCAGCTCTTGACAGTCCTTTTGAAAAAATTTCTCCCCTACTGCCATGCTTGCACACAGCAGTTCATTGGCATTCATTATATAGCCTAGACGTCCAAAATATATCCTTAATCCAACCCCGAATCGTCAATGGCTAGCTACGGGCCTGTTTATGTAATTTTAAACTGAAATCTGATAAATTTGGGAAGAAAATATTTTTTAAAAACTGATTCAGTAACAATTAAGTTTTTACGAAAATTGCTATCCTGAAAACCGAATAAGAAAAATCACGGAAATTTGCTTGAAAACAATTTGATACACGAATCTCGACGTATCTTGGAGAAGCCAAACGCGTTGATACTGTTTACAGGTGATATGACGTCACTTGAAGGGTATTAACCAATCAGAGTACTGTACTAGCTAGACCTCAACATGGAAATCGCCAAGATTACCCAGTACTACTTTAGGCCAAAGGTCGGGGTCTAGCTTGTACTGTACTAGTAAGTCCCCAACTTAGACTAGCATTGAAATCACCAGTAAATTTGGTCCGAAGCTTAGTCCTGAGGTCGAGGTCTAGCTTGGCCGGGGCTTACATTACGCCCGGTCGTGTTTAGACCTCAACTGGAAATCCCGTCGTAACAGAGCTAATTTAGCCTGAAGGTTGAGGTCTAAGGAGTAAAGAGCTAACAAAACCCCAACTTAGTCCAACATGGATATCACCAACTTTTTTCTCCAGTCCACTAACTCCCAGGTCAAGGGTTAGTTAGACCCAGGGCTAAGCTAGTCCGAGGCTAGTTTAGACCTCAAACTGGATATCCCCACCGTAAATGCTAGGGATCCCAGCTAACAATTCCGGTAATAAATAAAAGAGTGTTCTTTATTCAATTACCTATACCATGAAAGATAAAACTGCCAGTCGGAAAAAGTTAAACACCCAACAAAACTCTTTCAAAGCGAGTCCACGAAGATTCGGATTTTTCCTTATCCCCTAAGGTAAGGAGGGGGGGGGGGGAATTACTAGAAACCACTGCTAAACAGCAGGACAAGATCTAAATCATTAAATTAAGTACCCACAGCGGTCAAAACGACAACAGCACTGCTTTATTTTAAGAACAAATTAACTACCCACAACTGTTGTGTTTGGGGGATTGGTCAAAAGTGAGTAAATTCCGAACTCTGTCACGCCAAGTTTGTTCATATATCGTTTTAAACACTTTTTAAAAACTTTTAAGTTCAAACACAAAATAGCCCCGTTAACAGCGTTACTTTTAACGTTGTAACGTTGCTATATTGACGTTTTGCACCCATATTAACTTTATCAATAATTTTCACAAATGTAAGATTTGCTATTAAAAACGTTTAAAATTATTTAGAACATAAAAAAGTTTACAATAAAAAATTTACGTAAAAAGAGTCAGTCAAAGAGCTTAAAACGTTTTAAATAACTTTAAACGTTTTTAATAGCAAATCTTACACTGGCACCAATTAAACACTGCTAACGTGATTTTTTTAATCTCAATTTTATCAATAGCAAGCTTGCCTTGTGTCCCACTCCAACCGCCGCACCCCTCTTGTATTGGAAAGTCTTGTAGGCACTCTTGAATTTAGGCAATGCTATTCACTTCTCCCCAACAGTAGGATTTTATATCTACTACATGGGGCACCAAATACCTGTGGTAACACTGTTTGTAATGTCTCTGTCCTTCCAGTCCTAGTTTCCTGCCCTGGCCTATCCCAACCGAAGATTTGGTAGCTTATAGGCACTACAATTACTGGATAGGGAAACCCAACGCCATCCAGCCATCCACGCCATTCAGCCTTGGTCCTGACGGGAACCTTTTTGGTTTAAATTTAAACTGATAGTAACACCCCCCAGCTATCCATTCCTGGCACGGTCTAACTGGGGAAATGAAAGGTAACCACAACGGCCCCCTGGAAGATATACTTTGTGAGGATTGCCGAAGCGACCCACTAACGCAACCCGACGGTCGGCCTTCCGAATCACAAACTCGCGCTGAGAGCGAAACGTGATCTCTCTCTCACCACCCAGCTTTCGAGATGACCCTACGCTGCCATACACTCCACATCAGCATTGCTAACGCACGACATTTTTTAGTTTAAATTACACATCCCATCCTCGTCGCCAGTTATAATAGACTATATTTACAGGTTAGGTTATAGTGGCCTGAGCCACTATCAATAAAGACACATGCGTACGTTCTGACGGTTATCGAGGCAGGAGCCCCTGGGAAGAGCTGCATCTATATTAACAGACACTTAGTTTCTACAAAGGCACCCTGGTGGGTGTGCATAACATTAGTGGTAGTCACTAAAAGGTGGTGACGAACGATTAACACACCACCTGATAACTAACGGTGGGGATTTCCAGTTGAGGTCTACAGTTAATCTTGGGCGTAAGTTTGGTATCACGAATATCCGGCGATTTCCAATGCGAACTAAGTTGAGGGCTAAGGAATGTAGAGCCCCTAAGCTGCAGCCTACCTTAATACGGAGCAGTTAGTCCCAAGCTGAAAAAATCGGTGAAATCCAATCAGGTTTAGCTATAATCCTAAGGTTAATGAGCATATTAGGCCTGTGACTAAGGATAATATTTAGACCCAGGTACACCATGGTCTAAATTGAGGTTTTCGAAAGCGATGCTTCACTGCACGACTTGAGTGTTGGTATGAAGTGTGATTTAAGGGGTACATTTCACCATCAGATCAACTCAAGTGTCCCTCTGGTTAAAGGTTGTCGTCAGGTCAGTATGAGATGATAATTTTCTCTTTCTCCACTAGGGATACATAATTTTCAGTTCGTAAATATGAATTGGTTTAGGGTTTCGAAGTATTAACATATTAACATAACTAATTTGTACCGGGGCCATAGCAACCCCGGGATGGGGTG
>JAHWFP010139628.1:27099-45813 GCA_023313725.1 Lithobius niger
CGTAGTGCCTGTTGTACAATCCTTTAACCAAACCTACATTGCCAGAGTTTCACTATCTTCCTTCAACTCCTTCAAAAAGTTGTGAGGCTGTTCTGGGAATTTTGGAACACCCTGTATGTTTCGCAACATAAGGTATTGGACAAAACAAAGAAATCCTCCATCATGCATCAGCTTGACTAAAAACGCCTTTGTTTTTTTTTTGCCTCCTTTTTCACCCAGTTGTGGAAACTTAAATTTGTGGTTGAAGGGTACAGGTAAAATGGAGCCTCCTGACGGGCAATAAAACCTAAGGTGCTTACAAGGTCACAATTTTGTTACCTTTCAGGTTGTAATACTGTTCACATTGTACATCATTGGTGGCGTTTTTATTCGTTGTAGGTGACCAAGACCGGAAATAACCGGTTGAAAATTACAATTGTGACCTTGTAAAAATATTTTTTTTTAAAATTGTCACCTTGTGTGCACTTGTGGGTTTTATTGTCGGGCAGGAGGTCCTATCTTACTGCCCTCTTGCAGTCATCTCAACGAGCGGCTCTTTAAATAAAATGTGCTGGTAGTGGTCCACCCCGATCCTTGCATTTCCACTTTGCTCTTTTAAATGGAGCAAAGAAATTTTTTATTATTATTATTATTATATTTGGCCTATAGCTCTGTAGCGAATATGGCCTCATTGCTACTGCTCTATGTAATGTAAGCACTAATAAGCACTTGTGCTTTGTACTATAAATTTATTTTTAAAGCTTTTTAGCTATAAATGACGACTTTTCTAGAGATGCTTGTAAAGGAAAACAGCATTAATTAAAGCGTCGAATTGTTTTCTGCTACCATCTTGTTTTTCTCGTACCGAAGCTCAAAGCAGCTGAGCAGCCATTGGTCGGTCAGTGCGTGTCGTCAGTCCGCTTACAAAAAAAAATATGAAATATTTCGAATTGCTACGACTGGCAACGATCGACTGCAAACGTTTAGCCTGAGGGTTGGTTGTCATAACAACGGTCGTGTCGGTCGGTGGTCGGCTTCGTCGTAAAAATCATTGCGGTCAGAACGGACTCCTATATGCAGAGAAATACTGTTTATTCACGTAAATACGAAGGCGCATTTCATCCGCCAATACTGTCTCATGAAGTTGTAACACATCTTTGGTATTCAGCACACCAAGTTCCTCCCGTAAAATCGAACACTTTCGCCGCAGAAGGAAGTTTATGGCAGATGTGTCAAGCCAATCATTGTTCAAATTGTTGGGAGCCACTTCCTGGAAAACTGTTGAAACTGGTTATGGTTGACAGCTAGATCACACAGATGTTGCAGTTGTGAAATGCCTTTTACAACACCTTATATACGCAATAAAAATGACATGTAATTCGACGTAAAATATATCGAATGTGTTCAAAGATGCGTTACTAAATCCGTAAAGGGTTTATACAAACTGTGTCATACTGCAAACGCCTTGAAACTACAGGATTGGCGTCGCTTGCCCTCCATTGGATGAAAGCTGACTTTGCCTTACTTTTTAAAAATCCTGCATAGCTGCCTTAATTGTGATTTTTCAGTTTTTGATCTTTGACTTAAAGAGTAGGACTTTCAGCAATGCTCTAAAACTGATTTTCCCCAGATCCCAACTAAAAACTGTCGTAGGTCTTTCTTCGCATCAGGTCATGCTGTCCCTGTGTGGAACGCTTTGCCTTGTGGTGTGGTGATGCCCAGCAGCGTACCAACTTTTAAGACAACTTAATGATAGCAATTGAGGGCCATTTCTTTGATTTTTAATTTTTTTTAACTGTTCCGATCAGTCCACGAAGCCTCAGTTTTGCTGACTTCGTTTAAGAGACGCAGTACCTAGCTTTTAGTTCATATTACATCCATTTGTATTATTTTATACTAATTTTAATTGACAAGGGAACTCTGACTCTCTTATATACCTATCACTAACCACCCCCTTGTGCCAGTCTTTTGTGCAGCTTAATCGCTGCCCAACCCATCCCCCTTTTTAAGGTTGAATATTAGCGACTCTATTTTCAGACCTAACCCTACTGTTTTATTCATTAAAATTATAAAAGGGAATGGAATTGTTCATGGTAGTACCGAAGGCAACTCAGTTGAAGTGGGGGGAGAAATGGCTTCCACTTTGCCAATTAAGCATCAAGGTTTTTACCTACTGCATGAAAGTAATTCCAACGAGGCATGAAATGGGCATGAGTGCCGATTTCTAGCTTTACAAGAGCATGTTATCAACATAGCAAACAACTTTAAACAAAACACACAAAAAGTACTCTGGAAAATAAAAGGCATAGTTTTCAGTTTTATCCATCAATCGTGCACTTCTTAACGAAAATGGGGTTGGGGCTCCATTGATTACCCCTCCCCCCCCCCTCCTCCCAGTCGGTACAGCCCTACAATTGATCTTCAACTCGATGCCATACAGAAGATTACTCATTTCCTTAACCCTTAGAATGCAAAATCAAGATTGAGAGAGAAATTAAACCGAACGCAGCTAACCCAAAATGTTAATAAAGTATTACTTGGAATTTGTAAGGTTCAACACCTGGCATTCCCTCACAGTTCCTAGTTCTAGTGAACTCAAAATGAACATTTCGTTTAACAAATAGACTGAATACTGAATACAATTCTTTCTCTTGATTGCACGTGCAGATACAGACAGTATATTAAAAACAAAAATCATGCATTAAAGTTAAAACTACAAGACATTTTAGAGTGAAAAAGGTCACCCTTAGCGACCTAAAAGAGGGAAAGTTGTTGCAGTTGCCACCATAATAAAGTAAGGTATCAATGAGGGAACGAGGATGTTCATGCTTATCATCAAGACATTCAAACATTTGCTTCATGGAACTGAACATCAGTTTGCGATAAAAATTTTCAATGTGATCATCGTTATTGATGCAATCCCAAGCCGTTTTAAAACCAGGGCTTTCTTTCAGTAAAAAGGTTTTATCTTTGCTGGTAGTAAAAGCAATGAAGGTGGGAAAGACATGTTGGGGTCCACGGGTATCGATTCTTATAGTGATATCAATTTTCAATTTGTCGAATTCGCCTTCAACTTTTATTAGTTTCCCCGTTTCGGCTTGGCTGTCATCATTTTCACACTTTAGTTTTTTGTCCATCAATTTGTCCTTTATATGATCTTTGGCGCAGTCTCCAATTGGAGTTGCACTGGTACTAATCTTCTTTGCTGCGTCAGAGGGGCTGAAATAAATGAGATAACATGATAACATGAAGGTAATAATCGACAGGGGTACTCCGATTTGGGTGCTTGAAATGGCATAAATAAATTTTTATTTGAATATTTACAAAATGGAGAACAAAACCAAATAAAAGGTGAACGTTGGAGGATAAAACAAAACATGGAAATTCTGCATACCCCGTCAGCATTACTAACAATACTTAGCCGAGCTATTAAAGTTGCAAATTACATGCAATGATAAAGCACAGGTGAACTATGTGTTAACTCATTTTAGAAGCTTTACTGGTTTAGAAAGTTTACTGAGTAACCCATGCTGACAATTAACCGTTACTGCATTCCTCTACTGCATTGTTCAGAGGCACCCCATCCTGCTTCATACTGTTCATAAAGTAATTTTTTCGTCACGTAAATTGAATATGGGTCTATTAGAGCAACATCTATGGGTTTGTTGTTGGATGCTCGTCTAGCTGCTCTTTATTACTATAGTGAAATGCAAATGCTGTGCAAAAAATATCCATTTAATTGGTGTGAATACGAAAATATATTCGAATGATGGTCAGTCTTTATGGACCTCTGCATGGGTGCTCTAACCGCCGTACTAAATTTTAAATTCTTCAGTTCACTGGTTTTATCGAGGTGTCTGGTGATGTCCACGTTGAGGAGACAAAACGTCAAGTAATACTTTGTGTTATATTTTGTGTGACATGGTCTTTTTTAAAATTAAGAACATTTTTCGTTGTGTGCTGTGTACTGTCATGATAAGCAATGACCAATTGTCTGATAAAATATTCATTCAGAACTAGCCTACCGCGCCGAACTTTTGTAAATTTTTGACCCCATCTCCTCCGTTAATATTTGGTGTGTGATGGTGCGGATGGTGTCTACGGACAGTGAGCTACCGTCGTGCAGTTTTGCACCTTAAGGCAGAATTTCGATTGATCGTGCCATTCCGGAGTTAAAGGGCCCCGATTGGCCAGTTTCATTGGTTTACATTGTCTTTAACATTGTTATTAGGCAACAACGGAAAATTGAAAAATCGCTAAAGAAAAAATAAATAAATAAAACAAAATAAAAACAAGCGGCTACAGCGACTACCTAGTCGCATCCGGTCTTCTATACAGTACTGCCACTATCAATAGTGAGGCACACTTCTGTATCACGCATTGCAACAGCTATCTCTATTACATAATCTAAAAACAGTAACCATCAGAATTGCCCGTTAAAGATGTGTTAGCTTTTAAGCTTATTTTACGTTTTAGGGTAACTGTCAGCGTTTAGGCCTAACCTACAACTTTAATTTCGTAAGTCGCAACTATATAAAGGAGATTTGGATTGTATACAGTAAGCCTATTCATTTTTGCAACTCGGTATGCCTCCGGGCACACAGTTACAGTGTTACAACGTAATGCGCAACGTAGCCTATATAAATCAGTGGTATAGGGAAGGGACAGGAGAAACGCTGTTGAGAAAGCTAGCAGCGACTCGCAGCAACTTGACGTTGCCATGGTAACGTGATTTTAGACATAATTTTCATTTTTTAGGCCTAAACTAACGGCAGTTTTAGTTACGTAAGTAGCAGATAGGCCTAATGGAGAATTTGGTTCGACCGTAAGCCTATTCATTCATGCAACAATGCGACAAGACTCTTTTAAACGAAGATAAAATGCTTTTGTTTTTACTGTTGCGTTAACACAAATCCTTAGGATTTCAATTCGACGATGAAATGTTATTATTTAATTTAGTTACGTCGAAGAAGTCTTATTAGCTATAAGGAGATAACGATGTTTTAATTTGCCATGTTATTTAACTAACTTTTGACACTGAATCTAAGTCTCTCCGTTGCGAAGTTGAAAAAAGCGACGGACGGACGGACAAAGTCGTTGCAATAGTCTTCTCAGCCGGTACGGCTGTACAGAAGTCTAAAAGAAAAGCTCACTTTGGTCTTTGGATTTCAAGTTTACCCTGCAAATATGAATTTATTTTATGTTGGGGGTCAGGGCGGCCGGAGAAGAAAGGGAAGAAGGCAAGTGGGAAGAAGGGTTTATAGTGGTAAGGGAGATGCACTGATTGAGTGAGCGAAGCGAATATTAATTAGTAGTAGTAATTAGTATTAATATTAGTAGTAGTATTGAGTATTAACGATACTTAATTTTGACGAAGCATGGACATACACATGAGAGACAGTCTACAGGATCCCGTACTGGAAATAAGCAGTTGTTCACAGTCCCCGTTAGAGAAATGCGGTGTCACCACGCTGTCATTGCAGGCAAGAAGGCAAGGGGGAAAAGCTTTTATGGTGTAAGGGACACATGCTGATTGAGTGAGCAAAGTCAACCAAAATCAGTGTTTGTTAAAAATATTGATTAAAAATCTTCCTTCGATGAAGCCTGGACACACGCATGACAAAAAAAACCGCACGTTTACTACATCCGTCCGGAGGACGGGCTTAATTCTTCTAGTATTATAATAATTTCTTCAAACATATAAAAATAAAACAAATAATTGATGCACCACGTGTAGTAGATTTGTGTGTCTAAATGAAATAATTCCTGTTTAATTCCTATTTCGACTTAAGTTTTTCTGAATTGTGCATGACGAAATGTAAGTCACCATTTACAAAACTGAAATTATCAATTTTTTTGCCTCAAAAGTACTGGGATGAAATGAGTGACAATGCAATCCACTAATTTAACTTGTTTGACAAAGGACAGGTACAACTTAAAAATGGTTTCTTTAGCTGGACGCTGACTTCGTGGTCAAAGATGTCCCCAGCTTTGTTAGTGGATTACGAAATTTCCTCCTTTAAGAAGCACTTATAGAAACAACGATATTAGATTATATTAGAAATGACAATCTTTGCTACGTTCTTATTACAGATTTATTTCTCTAAGATATATAGGTGTTCTGACCTTTTCTTTTATTAAATAATCCTAAAAAGCACAAACATTGCAATATTGTTGGTCTGATAAGGAATTTTTTTAAAAATCTTTGCACTATAGTTGGTTTTATTTCAAACAGAAATATTTCTAGTCACAGTAGCCTATAAAGTGAAATAATATGCAGGTTCATTGAGCAAAACGAATAGCATTAAAACAAAAGCATTAGTATAATTGCCTGTGTTTTAAAAATAACACGGTTTTACAGTACACATTCACCAATGAGATTTATGTAATTTTGCAGTCATTTCAAGGAAATCAGGATGATTTGCGTACAATTGAAGATTTGAGTTCAAATCGGTCCACCTTACATTTACGGCATCATCGACAGCATTCAAAGTTAACTTCCCAACCGTTTTGCCAGTTTCGTCATGAAAATTTACAATTGCATTAATATAAATGGAACTATTGTATATGGTCCTCTGAAATAGCTTAGGCTAACATACTGTGTGTAGTTCAAGCTTCGACAGTGATAATCCATGTTTTCATGTTTGCTCTACAGGTGCATTAGTTCTGCATGTAGAAACTGATGGCAAGAAAAAACCATAAATACAAAGTATTCTGTTCACGCGCTGATCTTTTCCATCTAGACTTCACTGCGTGGCTAGCATTTAATTTTAAAGTATGTTGTAGAATGATGACAATTGCTCAATTTCTGCACTCCTTGTTTTTGATTAGGCATAACCTTCCCTCTCCCAGCATTCAGTTCAAGATTTAAATTTGCACCCATTAATTTCAAATTTAAGAATGAAATACATCAGTTTCCTTGTAATTCCGTTGTAATGAAACGCATTCCAATTTCCTTGTCACGTAAATGATGAATTTCATGCATTTCAAATCATGTATGGATAACCCTGAACCAACTGATTTAAATTTCAATAGCCGTGGTGTGGTTTAGGATGGAACCACCAGTAACTGAGCTGATCCTGGAAATTATTAAGTGTTAATCCCAAAGACCTTGGAATAGTAGTAGTATAGTCCACCAGGGTTAATCCATGGTTAGTCCATGGTTAATCCATGTGTCAAAATTTTATGTGGCTACTGAAATACACATGATTACACTGCAAAAATGGCGTTGTGAGTTACAACACCTACATAATCCTAAAACTCGTTATAAGGACGCTCTGTATCTTATAATGAGGTTTTAGGCGTTGTAAAGCACAACGTCTACAAACCCAACATCTAAAATCAGTCTTCCAAAGACCAATATTTGTAGATATTGCGTGTTTAAACGTCTACAGAATAGGTGTTGTAAACCACAACTTCTATAAGTGTTGTAACCCTCAACGTCTATAAGTGTTGTAAACCACAACGTCTATACATGTTGTAAACCACAGCATCTGTAGGTGTTGTAAATCAAAACGTCTATAGGTGTTGTAACCTACAATGTTTATAGGCGTTGTAAACCACAATGTCTATAGGTGTTGTAAACCACAACGTTTATAGATGTTGTAAACCACAACGCCTACGTGTTGTAAATCACAGCATCTGTAGGTGTTGCAAACCAGAACGTCTACAGGTGTTGTAACCCACAATGCCTAAAACACCTAGCAAGGCACTGAATGACGTCACAACTATAATTATGAGTAAACGTTCTGCCTAACAAAATGCGTCAAGGATGACTTTTCAAGTTTTAGATATTTTGTTATAGTCTATCTTTGAAAAGATTTTCAGTCTTTGGCTGAAAATACTGTCGACTAAATTGTGTTTTTTATATCTGTTTGGTAAAGTAAAATTGTGCTTGCATTTTGTTGTTTAGTTAAGTTTTTGGTAATAATTTAATTATGCCAAACAAAAATTGCAGTCCTTTAGTTTTACAGCCAAACTGCAGCCTTTAGGCTTTGACTGGATTTTTTAAATTATTTATTTTTCATTTTTATATTGATTTAAAAACTGTAGTTCAACCACTTCTGCGAAAACCGGAAATTCAAATGGTAAACGCGTGGGTAAGCTGAACCTCTAACAGAAGCCACGAGTGTAGCAATATACTAATGCGCAGTACCTCTTTGGTTAAGTTTGGTACTGATGTGTAGTTAAACCATCAATATCAGTAAATGTTTACTGTGATGTCCTAGGCGGGGACACACCTTAGCCCAGCGTGGGCACCAATGGTAATAAACACACGGACTACCAGAGTGTAGGCTACAGCTGATAAGACAGCGAACTTCCTGTTTACTGCTCTTTAAATACAGGGAAGTCATGTGATGCACTTAAGACTATATACAATTATGGAACAGCCTATTTAGTGGTTAAAGGGTTATCTTGGTAGGGTTGACATATAGACATGAAATTGATGGCTGCCATTATGGAGCACACAAGTGACGACTCCACAATGCAGTGAGCCAAAAAAAAAAACAGAAAAAAAAAATAATCTAAGCATAGCTGGAAATAAAATCATAATTACGAAGGCAAGATGTATTTTTTAGTGCACTACCTATTTTTAAAGAAAGATACATAATTTTTTGCTTTCGAGGAAAAACTAAACACTATTTTTGAAAGCTGTTTTACAAAAATAAAGAACTGAAGATGTACATGATTAAGCAAAAAATTAAACATTAATAAACTGACTGAAAACTTGCCAGTTTTAAATTTCTATTTTGATTTCTGGAGCAATTTTACAATAAATTCAATTAAAATTTTCAATGTTGTTGTTTTAATTTCGTAGCCTTTTTTGATTAATTTTCTTTTTGCAGCAACCATTTCTGCAGCTGAAACGCTACAGCATTGCTGTGGACAAACATCTGGCATCGAGAATTCGGTGCCAAAGAAGTTGCTTTGGATTAGGCTTCACCGGAGTGGGAATTGCGGCTCCAAGCAATTTTTTGTTCCGATGTCAGAAGTGTTTAGGTACATGAAAAGACAAAAAGATACAAAAAAGATAAAATCGTGAAATCAATTTTTCTCACGAACAACAAAATACACTTACATTTTTACCTAATTTTAAAGGTGGACATTTTTAAAATTAACAGAGCCAATTCTCTGCACGAATAACTAGGGGACAAAACGTTTTAGCGTTACTCGCTACAGTTTAAAAAGAACTATCATTTAATTCATATATAACGGATTACAACAAAAAAAACGAAGCAGTTGTAGCCAACTGGTAATTTTGCAAAAAAAACTACAAATTGAGCTTGTCTGGAGCTCTACGCAGTCTCTTTGAACGATGAGCATTTTGAAGCTGCGCTGCAATATCAACCTGTGTTGGTGATAGCACAACTTTACGTTTATTGGGATTCGGTTTTGCTTTTTTGTTAGCATGACCTGACTTCGGTGGTGATTGCTTAGTGGATGGTGACGTAATAATCGATGGAGATTGTGACCTTTCTGGCTTAGAATTTCTTTCAAGAGGGGCACTGGTAGTAGCCAAAGGTGATTGGTTATTTACGTTAGCAGACTCATCCACTTCGTGTGTGTGGGGTAATTTCGCTGGAGATTTCCTGCCACCTGGTGACTTGCAATGTAAATTCTCAGGTGATTTTTGAAGCTGTTGGATTGGTGGAATTTTTCCCTCAGTAACAGAAATTGACTTTCTGGATTGGCCGAGAGATCGACGCTCAGGAACTACGTCAGCGAAACTTGGCTTTTCACGTTGTTTGCCGCCAAAAGACATGCGTTTGAAATTTGAGTGATCTTGCTCATTATGCATGGAGAAATTACTGCTTTTCGCCGTCGAAACAAGTGCGTTTGGAGGCTGTTCTGGATAATCATTTTCCGCGGTATGTAACCTTAGCTGTTCGCGATGTTTGCGAATCGTATTACCATTAGTATCAACGATAGTATAGGACTGATTTTCACATTTTTGGTTAACCATACCGACTGACCATAGCCTGTCATTTGTCGTTGAAAAGTCACTATACCAAACCTTTTCACCTATTTGATACGTTTTCAACTCACGATGGTTGGTGCTCTGTACTTGTTTTAATTGTTTACGGCGTACGGCTGCAATAGGGTCAGGGAACATTAAATCCAGCTGAGACTTTAATTCTCGGTTAAAATATAATTTTCCGGGTGTTGCTTGCGTGGTAGCGGAGATAGTGATTCGTGCTGATAACAAGTAAGAATTTATACTTTCTTGAATAGTAGACCCCTGTCGCCGCGCGGCCTTGTAGACTCTCTTGAAATTACGGACGTATACCTCAGCCAAACCGTTGGTCCAAGGCGCAAAACTTGGCCCGGTCATGTGCCTAATTCCGTTGGATTTTAACCAATTTTGGAATTCTGCGGACAAAAATTGGGCAGCATTGTCCGTAACTAAGCTGTCCATTAAACCATATAAAGCTATATGATTGTTTAAAACGTCAATGACACGCGCGGACGTTGTTGACTTCATTTTATGCACAAAAGGAATTTTTGAATGTGCGTCCACAAGAATGAAAAACATGTAATTGTCCATCGGCCCCAAAAAATCAGCGTGTAAGCGATTATTTGGTTTTAGTGGATATTCCCACGTATGCTTAGGACCTGACGTTTGAGTATCTTAATCTCTTGACAATTTTGGCATGATTAGACTTTATTTTCAATGTCAGAGTCAATCTTAGGCCACCAGACTTTTTGTCTAGCTAAACTTTTCAATTTAACTATGCCTAAGTGAGCACTGTGTAGATCTTTCAAGATATGTCTCCGCAAGGCCGTCGGCACCAGGACTCTATACCCCCAAAATAAGGTTTCGTTTTCGACAGAGATTTCAGCACGACGTGTGAAGTACGGTAACAGATCGGGAATTTCGCATTTGTCAGGCCAACCATGGTTCACATAACGATAAACTTTTGAAAGGATTTTATCACGTTTACTTTCAAGAACGAGTGTCTCGTTTAAAACTGGAAGATTAGAAATAGTTTCTAAAGCAAGAATATTGTACTGCTCTTCTGCTTTCTTGAATTCCTCGGTATTTGGGAGGGGAAGGCGCGATAAAGCGTGTGCCGTCAAATTAAGTTTACCGGGAATGTGATCGAATTCGTAATCGTAAGCATTAAGCATCACTGCCCAACGCTGAACCCTGGCGGCTGCCATCTGCGGTATTCCTTTTTTAGGGCCAAAAATCCAAACTAAAGCCTTCTCATCAGACTGCAGTATGAATCGCTGACCATAAACGTATTCATGAAACCGTTTCACTCCCCAAGCCACGCTGAGTGCTTCCCGGTCAAAATGCGAGTAGCCTCTTTCCGCTTGAGTGAGTTTACGTGAAGCGAAAGCTATCGGCCGTGATTCACCGTTTTTCATGACATGCATCAGGCACGCGCCGACCCCGTAGGGTGAGCCGTCACAAACGAGCTTGAGCTTTAATTTCGGATCGTAATGAACCTGAACTTTTGATTTAAGAAATAATTCTTTTACTTTACTCACGGCTCGGTCGCATTCTGCCCCCCAAACCCACTTCACACTTGGGCTTAACAAACGTGTTACTTGTGACAGAATATGAGCGAGATTTGGTAGATATTTTGAGTAATGGTTTACAAAACCCAGAAAGCTCTGTAGCTCTTGAATACATGTTGGGTTAGGAGCGTTTGTGACTGCTTCGATAACCTCAGGGAGTGTATGCAAGCCTTCTGCATTTATCATGTGGCCTAAATATTTTAATTCAGGCCGCGACAGTTTGCACTTCTCGATCCTAAGTTTGGCTCCTGCATCTTGTAAAGCATTTAACAGTTTATTTAACGATTCGTCATGCTCACCCCCCTTCCCGCTCACCAGGATGTCATCATAAAACGGGAGACGTTTGGGGATTTTACTGGTGACTTGAGTCATTACGCTCTGGAAAATTCCAGGACTGGACGCCAGGCCCAGGGGTACGCGAAGCCATCTAAACAAACCCAGGGGTGTATTTATTGTCAAAGCTTCTTGTGACTCTTTGTCGGGTTCAATTTGCAGAAATGCATCCTTAAGATCGATAAGGGAAAAAGTGTCACTGCCTGCTAATTCACTGAATAATTCTGCGGCCGTGGGAACTGGATAGTGGTCGACTTCGAGTTGAGGGTTCACGGTGGTTTTATAATCACCAATCACTCGGATTTGGCCATCCGCTTTGTGAACTATGACGATCGGCGTAGACCACTGAGAAGTTTCCACAGGCTCTAGAATTCCAAGGCCAACCAATCTACGAATTTCTTGGTTAACCTTTTCTTTGAGTGCTAACGGAACTGGTCTTACACGACTATACACAGGCTTGGCATCAGGTTTTAAATGAATTTTGGCTTTAAAATTCTTAAACTTACCCATGCCTTCAGAAAATAGCTCCGGGAAACCCTTCACTATTTCAGAAGTGTCAACTGGCGTAATGCTAGTTTTAATTTTCTTAACACTTTTCTTAGGTTTCATTTTCGTTTGTAGGTCGTAAAAAGGATGGAAATTAACTCGAAAAATAGAAAGCCAATCCTTTCCCATTAATGCAGGTTTAAATAATTTTGAAACTAAAGCATCCAAATGTTCGATTTGACCTTGAACTTCAACCTTCAGACTTACAGTGTAAATCGTGTTCTCAATTCCGTCAGTGTATGAGTGTATCGAGTACGGACTGAGTTTTAAAGGACAGTCCGCAAAATATTTTTGATGCCACTCAATAGGGATAATGGATGCATCTGCCCCGGAATCAAGTTCCATTTCTAGCTTGGCACATTTAGGCAGACTGGCATTGTCCATTTATGGATTTTCATAGAATTAACTACTACTATTATTTTGTTGGTTTGTAGGGGAATTGAAATCTGGTCCGCAGCCTGACTCAATCCAAGAGTATTATTTTTCAGTACAAGATAGTCGTTGTCTGAATCGTTATCAGACCCGGAACCAGACTCTGAATTTTCGGCTTCAACATCCTGGCCTTCTTCACTATCACTTTCGCTATCGCGTTCGAGTTTGTTAACGCGTTTTTTATCACTATACTTTTGTTTTGTGTTCGGCCTAGCCTTGAAATTTGTGCTAGAACTTGCTTTAGGGTGGTCGAGTGATTTTAAAGTTCTATTCGAATGACTAGCTTTTCGGCACACTGCTTTTAAATGGCCGACAGTGTGGCAACGGCCATATGTATAGTCTCGATATTTACAACGTGTTTTCACGTGGCCATTTTTGCCGCAACAATAGCAAATGAAATCCTTAGTGGATTTAGGCCTACTTGATGTTTTGCCCGATTTTTTAGCTACGTAGTTAACAGCTTTAGAATGGCTTCTCAAAACGCTTTGGTCTGTTTCAGCAGATTCTAAGGATAAAGCTAAGGATGTTGTAGCCTTTAAATCCAGAGTCTGCTTCAACAACTCGCGTTGAATGACTTCTGATTGGATCCCCCCTATTAGGCGATCCCTAATCATTTCGCTGTTAATGTCTTTAATTTTTGCGAAGTCACAATACTTCGTCATTAGCTTTAAGGCAGCTAAATATTCCCCGATACTCTCATCTGATTTTTGCGATCTTCTAAAGAATTTAACACGCTCAGATACCACTGAGGGCACTGGCTCAATGTCGTCTAAAACTTTTTTAACGAGATCATCAAATGTTAATGAGTCGGGCAAATCAGGTGAGAGGATATTAAGAATTCTATCAAACATTTTCTGGCCCACAGATGCCATTAGAAAATTAACTTGCTTGGTTGCTGGTATTTCTTTAGCTAAAAAAAAGTAACGAATTCGGCTGGAGTATTTCTCCCATGTGTCAGACTCGCAATCGAATTCCGAAAATAAACCAGCGGTTTTAGACGAACCCATGTTGACGTCGTCTTCACTATCACTAGATTCAAAATTTAGATTTAAATTAGAACTAGTTTCATTAACGCTTGCGTTCACTACTGAATTATTTTCAGTTTCAATTTCACTGCTAACTTTAGCAGTTACAGGTGGTTTGCTACCGACACCTGTCTTTGGCATAAGCCTACAAAATTAAATTTAATTAAATTTACAATCCTGTTTAACATGCAAGGATTAAACTGGAGCACTCAAGACTACCGGTCACTTATTTAAACACAGAAATAAATCAAGCTTGACTGTAGCCTACCTAGTTGTATAAATTAACTGCCTACAAGTTAAATTTAAAGGGACTAGGCTTTGAAAAAATGTTTTACGTTCACCATTTGCAACGTTTTTACAAAACAACACTTCTGGCCTAAGCCTCAGCACAGACCAGGTTTCACAAAGTTTGAGCATAAACCTACGGTGTTTAAATTTTACACCGGCACACACTAGCCCGAATATGGGCAATGGCACAATCGAATTTACAAGGGTTAATTTAGCAGCGTATTTTTCGAACCTTCAGGTTTATAATACTGCCTGTGCGGACACGCCAGTGCGTCGCTCTAGAACACTGCCAAGGTAAAATTAACCATAATAAATCCAATTGCCCACTTCGGTTCTAGTTGTTAAGGTACTAAATTTAACTGTTATCATTTCGTACCACACAGCACTACCACGTCAAAATAACACTGTTTGAAAAAGTTTAAACTCTGATAGGAATTCAGAGCACTAATTTTCATTGCCAAAATGAAAAAAATTTGCAACTTACCACAAATATGGAGCAAAGATGTGGTTGAAGACCTATCAGTTTAAGCTTAAGTTTTTAAAGATTACCAAAGGTACCGGACTCGTCGCCAACTGTGATGTCCTAGGCGGGGACACACCTTAGCCCAGCGTGGGCACCAATGGTAATAAACACACGGACTACCAGAGTGTAGGCTACAGCTGATAAGACAGCGAAATTCCTGTTTACTACTCTTTAAATACAGGGAAGTCATGTGATGCACTTAAGACTATATACAATTATGGAACAGCCTATTTAGTGGTTAAAGGGTTATCTTGGTAGGGTTAACATATAGACATGAAATTGATGGCTGCCATTGTGGAGCACACAAGTGACGACTCCACATTTACCTTCCCTCTAATTCATTTAAAACTGTACTGACGTTAGGGACGAATTAATAAAAAGTACCCAAGCAATCCGAAAACCACAACAAATGTACAGTTGCGTCTGAAAGTGGTGGTTTAACAAGAGTTTCTATGTATGGAATTCCCCGTTTATTCGAGCCGTTTGAACAATACAGTCATCTTCTTGACTCATGACCCTCATGTGCCCCGTGGGCTTGTACGACCAATTGGCTGAAACCATTCCCACCGACTTTTCAAAATAGCAAAAGAAAGATAAATGACTTATGGCTTAACACAATAAAGGCGCACGTTGTAGGTGTTGCAAAACACAACGTTTATTGTAGGTGTTGTAAAACATAACGTCTACTTTAGGTGTTGTAAACCACAACCTCTACTGTAGGTGTTGTAAATCATAACATGTTGTGACCACAACGTGTTGTAAAAAAGGAGACAAATAGGTGTTGTGATAGACGTTGTGATTCACAACGTCTATTTTTACAGTGTACACGACTTGCTTAAATGGCGTTTTTTGCGTGTTTTTCATGATGTAGTTATAAACGTAACCATGCATCATATGTGTTAACTTTGACTTCACGTGGAATAACATTAACACAAATTTTTTATTTATTGATTTATTTTTTAATCAAGATTGAACAATTTGAACAACGATGCTGATAAAGTAACGATTCACTCCTGCTTAACGTAACTTTATTTACTTCTTTAGCTTATCCAAATATTAATTAGGTAAAATCGTGGAGGTCAGTTAAACACTGATCATAATGACATTATTCTTAAAATCATCGTTTAACCATGAAGTTCCCAATCAGTTTAACTAATTTTCAATATTCCCACAACTTACACAGTCTTGGCGTGTGATCAAAAAATAGTAAAACAGTTTAAGTGATACATCCTAATTAATAGACATGCATCGCGTTGGCATGCCAGTACTTCACCAGTTATCCCCAGAATGAGCCAGGCCGATTTTAAAGTCCCACCAGCAAACGCAAGCTCAGTAAGGTCCCCTCCATTGTTTGTTACTGTCCCCCTTTCCAGAAACGGACGTTACTGTAAGGAAGAGTCAGTGAGGAATTCCTGTACCCAAAATAGGCCTATTAACAACCACACGGCATAGCATTTTAACGCCCTAGTATGTGTCTAATTGACTTTTAACGGTTTTTGTTTACATCTGTTAATAAATTGGTTATCAGTCATGGGAACAGTAGTGCCACCAACAGAGCACTTGCACAGGGGATTGTCGTCGTCTCTCGCATGTCGCCAGGGGCGTAGCGAAGCCTTAGTAAGTAGGGGGGGCGCAGGCCCAAAAAATCCGACTCTGGTCTAAGATTTGCCGACTACCATCGCGAATTTTTTTAATGCTTTAACCCTTCGCATACTGGGGAAGTTGTGTGGCGGTGGTGGTTGTGGTGGGGGGGGGGGGGGGGTGGGTGGGGGGGGGGGGGGGGGCGTATGAGCTAGGCAAGACATTGTCTCATTCTCCCCCACTAATTTTACGTGTCCCCCCTTAGTGGCCCATTAGAAATTTTTTTTCTACGTAAATGGCTATTATGGATATTACAAAACAAAACCGTCAAGTGTGCCGTAAAAAAGGTTGAATTTTCACTTGTTAAAATGTACACGGATAAAAATTGATGATTTTTAATTGAAATAATCAAATGTACAATTGAGAAAATTGCATCTGTTTAAGTGCTGTTGTGCTTTACGTTTGAAATATATGATTCGTAAAGCACAACAGCACTTAAACAGATGCAATTTTCTCAATTGTACATTTGATTATTTCAATTAAAAATCATCAATTTTTATCCGTGTACATTTTAACAAGTGAAAATTCAATCATGTAACCCTTTTTTTACGGCACACTTGACGTTTTTGTTTGTAATCCGTGTACCTTTTTTACAGCTATGGCGTCGCGCTACAAAGGTTTATGCATGCAGTCGATTGTTGCTGGCCACTTTGAAACAATTCAAATCATCTCTGAAAGCCCGCATCTGCGAAATAAATACGCAATTCTATCGTTTTTAGCTGCCAATTTCGACCTCGTAATTCACAACGCAGCTTAGTTTGGTTTAAAAATATATGCGTTTAGCTGGAACACTGATTCTTTCAAAGGGTCAAAGGGTTTTAGCGAGCGTTAACCGCACCCGATCATCTGCCCGAAGAAGACCCTATGTCTGCAGCACCCAGAATGGATTCCCAGGAGGTCACCCACCCAAGTACCAATCGGGGTCAATGCTGCTTAACTGCTGCTGATTCTTTCAAAAAGGGTTTAACGAGCGTTAACCACTCCTGGTCATCTTCCCGAAGCCCTAAGGCCCTAAGGCTGATTCTTTCAAAAAAAAGGGTTTAACGAGCGTTAACCACTCCTGGTCATCTGCCCGAAGCCCTAAGGCCCTATGTCTGCTACAGCCAGATCCCCAGGTGGTCACCCACCCAAGTATCAATCCAGCCCAATGCTGCTTAACTTCGGGGATCTGACGAGAACCGGTGTTTCCAGCACTGCAAGGCCGCACTGCAAGGCATTCTTTCATTTTACCGTTCAACAATCAACTTTTTAGCAAAGACATAACACGTGGGCTCAGAATGAATCTGGAGTTTGCTGAGTGGCATTGTTCCCTAAATACAATGGTTAAAACAATGTAAAACAATCGAAATGATCGTTTAGGGTCCCGTAACTCCGGAATGGATCGACCAATCGAAAAATTGGTCCCTGTAAGGTTGAAGCCCAGGAAAATTTCTAGCTCAGATCATGTTTCAGATTTTAGGTAGGTGCAGTAGTTTTTCTGAAACCGTGTCAGCCAAGAACAAGAACAACAACATGTGAACAGTTTTCAAATTTACGTGTGGCTTCCTACGTTTACTTTTGCACGGAATTGCATAAAAGTTTGTGTAAAGTTTGGAAAAGTTGCTATATACTATCTGGCCAAGTTTGGTCGAAATATATTGAATAGAAACGGAGAAATTAATAGTTTTAGTTTTGCTGGAGAGAGGACTTCAATCATATAAATACACGGAGCCGTGTATGATACAAAAGAAATTGTAATGTACCTTACATTGTGAGGGAGTTTTTTTCTGGCACCTACTCAAAAGAATCTGTACTTTAAGTTTCTGAAGGGTGCCAGGCTGTAATCCTTGAGCATTAGAGATGGCGACCAAAATGGCGCTCAACTATTACTCGATTTGTTGCCATTTGACGTATTATGCAAGATTAGTGTTACACAAAAGCAGTTTGTATATTAGTTGTTTATATCTATGGGTGGGAATGTCTTCTTTGAATCAAGGGTAATGAAAAGGGTGTACCACTATTACGGACCGAACCACGCCCATTTTACTAGGGGCTGGTATCACAATTACCATTGAATTTTTCGCTCATTTTCAAATTTAAACTGCTCTTGTGACGGTTTGGATGAATGTCTCCAATTAGGTTTATTCGTAAGGTGGGAATGTGGTCTTTGAATCAAGGGTAATGAAAAGGGTGTACCACTATTAGGGACCGAGCCACGCTTGTTTTACTAAGGGCTGGTATCACAGTTACCGTTCAATGTTTTGCTCATTTTCAACCATTGAACGGTATTAAACACAAAAATCCAAGGGCTCAACAAGAGTTAAATAAATACAGATGCAAACCTATTTACGTTGCCTTTTGGACTTATATGTCAGGCTGACTGAGTGGGGAATCGAACCCACGACCTTTGAAACTAAAGGCCGATGTCCTACCGCTGAGCCA
>JAHWFP010139629.1:0-19483 GCA_023313725.1 Lithobius niger
TTACAGGCTAGCAAACCAAATGGGCAACGAATATTTTAGCTTTAAAACGGCAGGATGACGTCAAACCTAAACCTATATAAACCTATAAACCTATATAAACTAATTCGTAATAAGGATAATGTTTCCTCTTCACGTTTCCTCAAAGTGTGGGTGAATCGTTGACTCACAGCATTGTTAGCATTTGTCTGGTCTTTAAGTCTACGCCTTGTGGCTGGCGTTTGCTGATTGACATTATTGCCTAATAACAATATTTAAAACAATGTAAAACAATAAAACTGATCGTTCAAGGCCCCTAGTGTTGTATTGTAGTGAATTCTAGCTGTGAATTGTATTGTAGTGAATTCTAGGGCCTTAGGGCTTCGTCGGGCAGATGACCGGGCGCGGTAAACGCTCGCTGAAACCCTTTGACCTTTTTTAATTCTAGCTGTAGTTACCTTTAGAGTGGGCGCATGGCCTCGGGCCGCGGCCCCAATAAAAGTGTTATTCTCCCCGTAACTCCGAATGGCTCGCCCAGTTGAAATTTCTATTTCTATAAAGGACACATCTCCGGAAGTAGCTCTTTCAAATGAGCTAAGAACCAGCTTTCTAGAACTAATGGTTTAGTCTGTAGAGACCTTTGTATAAACGTGTCCAGAGAAGAAGTAGTAAGAAGTCCAATAAGCCGAAAATGAAACTCTCTATTCCAGCTCAAGTCCTGACCTCCAACGCGGCCAATCGGAAATTAATAAAAGTTGGTATACGTGATCACCAAGTCTAACAAAAGCTTATGTATTAAATTTGAGAGGAAACTAATAAAAGGCAGGGAGAAATTAAGCATTGAAATTTCGTCTTTAACATGGGAGACCGAGGTCAAACCTTAGTTTGGAATTATTTTACACATATAGCCATACACACTACACATTCATGTGATGCTCCATTTTTTGCTAATTTTTCAGTCTTCTTCAGTCAAGTAGTGTCCTTTGAGTTCATGATGATACATGATGGTTATATTTTTACCGTTTTTCCTTGATGTTGTTAAGCCAAGTAGCAGACACCAATCATCTGCTGTCCTACTGGGTTCAAATTGGGGGAAAAAATGAAAAAAAATATTTGAAACGTTTTCTTTTGATGGCTGGAGTGGTTGAAGACAGCAGTAAGGTTTCACGTGGACTTAACACCTCAGCAACATTGTGGTGCCTGAAACCTTACAGAACAGTTTATTCGTGTTCCTTTGGTGTTTTGACTTGGTTCTGTTAGTCCTTACCTAAACCTCAAACGAGTTCGTTTTTGTTTTCTATCCCCTGATTTTGGAATACCATGTCTTCTTTCGGGCAAAGGTAGATGTGACATCTCGTTATAGTGTCCGCGGCCTTTCTTGAGTTCTCCGCTGAATGAACACAGATAATCGATTGTTCGTTTTCAGTAGCAGAGTGCCTTGTTGGTATCCAAGATGGTTAAAAAAAACAATGGCGGCCATCGATTAAAGCCACCCCATCCAGGAAGACGTAGCCGCTTACAAAATACTTGCAGGACTCAAGATACACCGCGCACATAATAGTGTGATATTTGGTTTGGCCTCATTCCACATTTGTGTTCAAATTTGTGTTCTTAATAACTGGCTATTTACATTGTTGACACTGCTTTTTTTACGAATAGTCATTACCTGAACAGATGGTTTAGTCTGTAGAGAGTAGTGCGCAGACGTATCAAAAAGCATTACCTGAACGGTATTGTTAGCCATTTAACAATGTTTAAAACAATGTACAGCAATAAAATTAATCGTTGAGTGCCCAATAACTTCGGAATGGTACACCCAACTGAAATGACTGTTGGAGAAAAAGGACACCTCAGCGGAATTGCCTCCGTAAAATGACCTAATGATTCATTCTGTAGAGAGTGCTGTATAAACGTTTCCAACGAACAAGAAGTCCATCAAGTCAAAACCGAAAATCACGATTCCATCACAGGTCCATATCTCCATGTGGCAACTTAACCTCTAAAACTTACAGGAACATGTTCCAGACTATTTGGGCCCCAATTTTCCACACCACAAAGATGATTATGCCAGTGAGATGCAATTGCCAACGTCAGGGTGTTTTATTAATGACATACTTTCACCGCAATCCTATCCTTCTGTCTTATCGATGCCAAAAGTATGAAGGGAAAACTATCTCAACTTCTTGTTTCGCTATCTCAACATCTATATACAGTATATAATACGCTTAGGTTGGGCACGTAAATTCATTATTATGCACTACGATGAAAGAGGGCATGGGCGAAGAAGGTGGGCATGGAATATGTGTCGGGGATTGTAGGAGTTGGTGACTCACCTGTGACGGGAGTTGTTTTGTTGTTATTGTTGTGTAGCGTTGTAAAACTAGTAATTAACGGTGTTTCGGTGTTTCAGTGCGTAGTGTATTTTCTATAAGTATAAGTTTAGGTTTGGGGCGCATAGCATTAGGCTGGGGCCTCAATAAATTATAGAATGGGAATGGGAAAGAGGGTGTATAATGAAAGAGGGCGAGCGATCGACATATTGCATTAATAAAGCTAGCTCTTAAGAGCCGACTTGGAAGAGTTTCAAAGTTGGTTGAGTAACAATCACTGCATGCACAACCGTTGTTGGGTTTGTTGGGCTTGGCATCAGAACAGAGAAACGTCCTCCATTGAAAATAAACATTTACTTCCATAACACAAATCAGCAGGGGTTCAAAGAGGGAGCAGAGATGGGGATATTCAGACCACACAATAGGGGAAACCAGGGCCCACTACAGTGTTATGCTCAGGTATGCGGGAAAAAGCTAGCCGGCGTATGTTACGCCGGGGATACAGCTAAGTGCGTAAGTTGCGGGGTTAAGGAGGGAGGGGGGGAATTAGACCAGTTGTATGCACTCTTTTTATTCCATACTGCCCACTACAGTATTTCGCTCAGGTATATGGGAACCGGCTAGACGCCGGGGGTACAGCTAGTTGTTTGATATTGTGTTTGTGGTAGAATCATAGGTCAATGATTCCTTTGCGGACGCAATGCACCTCACGTCTGACTCAAGATATAAAGTTAATCAACGTGACCGTCCTATGTCAACCGGTGGAGGAGTTGCTGCCTTGCAGAAATCCTCTTTGATGTTTGGCAACGTTCATCTATCGGAGGATGTAGAGACATTAAATATTGTTCCTTTACATTACATTATAAAGATAACTTTTGGATACTTACCTGACGGCATAGATCTTAAAGGGATTACTTCCTATGTGTGATTTTTCCCTTCATCTATTACCCTGGTGAATTAAATGTTGTCCTTGGTGACTACAAAACGTCCTACATTAACTGGCACGGCTCTATTTCCAATAATTTACAACAATCTTTTCTGAACTATAGTATGGAACTTGGACGAAACCAACTAATTACTGAGCCTACAGACGGAACAAAAATTCTTGACCTTCTTCTTGTCGACAACGATGAGGTGGTGTTTAAGCGCGGATGTTATCAAGCGCTTGAGCACTAGTGACCATTATGCAGTTCTATTTTCCATAGGCGCTGCTTCTACCTTTAATTTAAACAATTATCCTCAATAATCTTTATAGACGCATAAATTATGCTAATTTACATACAATACTTAGAGGGTTTAATGGGCTGAGTGTATCGGTTACATACACAATGTTGGTGATCTGTGGAATACTTTCGTGAGTATCCTATGTATAATGCTATGGCAATTAAAACACATAAATCCTCACGTTTCTAGACGTCTTCCACATCATTTTCTTAAACCTATGACCCGTAAACTGCAACTGGGCATTATAAATTGGCCAAAAATACGGCAATTACCGATAAACAATAAGAAATGCTGTTTATATTCATGTTATCTGATGAGTTGTTAGAGCGTCGTGATGAGAGTTTCACTCACCCTCCCCCCCCCCCCCCATTAGTGACGTATTTCTAGGTTTCGCTTGTCCATGGTTGGTGCTACATACCTTGGGCATTACAACCTGTGACTTAAGTCCCGACTCGATATCGTTTTCTCCCCGTGTGTTTCTGGAGGAGTGTGGTATGCTCCTTCCGTGTAATTGTTATTTTCTCCTCTTCCCTTTCCCTGCTGTACGCCGCTACCCAGGAACGCACAGGTAAGAAAATCTAAGACACAAACCCCCGTGGGGTGGTATATTTTTGTATTTTTGGGAGAATTTCCTCCTTTTGGGGTGGGGGGGGGCGGGGTGTCCACCTACACAAAGAATTTTTTCTGTGGGGTTGAGGGTAGGTATAGTGAAAAAAAAAGTCTTTTTTTTTGTCATTTTTACAATCTTTTCCTTATAATTTCCCCACCAGTTCTTTTCTTGTGTTTTTAAGTTTGGTTATCCAAGTTTGGGTAGGGGTGGGTGGTGAGCAAACATGATTGAAAAAAGTGTGGGGGGGGGGGAGGGGTCATATACATGAACAATAAATTATTCTTGGTTGTGGGCAGGGGAAAATTTAAGCAGAGAGTGGGTCTGTTGAGGGGGGAGCGGAGGTCATAAATGTGGAAAAGGTAAATTATTCTGGGAGGTGGGTGGTGTCTATACTGAGCAGGGGTGTTATTCTTACTCCAGCTGCTAGGATGTGTGGTCTTTGAAGAACATCAGTGAATGATTTTGGAGTTTGTGTCTTAGATTTTCTGACCTGTACCCCCCTGCCGCTACCCCACATAGGCTGTAGAAAAAAAACCTAACGTTGTTTATTCGAGTCGGCGCTATTTTCTCCCCTTTAATTGTGAACCAAGGTTATGAAGGACTCGTTTACCAATCCCTCTACAACCAACGGAGACTCCTGAACTACCCCATCGATAACCGAAGACTGTATTACCTATACCCGTTTTATGGTCACAGTTTCTGTGAAAAGTGTCCAATTTCCGTGTGTAATGTCGGAGTGTTGTTCCACATGTGTTTATGAATGTACTCTGTAGACATGTTTCTGAGACTTAACATCTATTAAGATTCAAAACAGCATTGTTCCTGCCTGGTACCTGGTAAACTGGGATTATTTTCTACGAGCGTATGCACATTCCTTACACGAGTTTATGATTACCTGCATTATCTAATTATGGAATAAACTCTAGACATGCTTCTGCTTCTTAAACTCTATTAATTTGAAGTAATACCAGCACCGGAAGAGTTTTTGATAAAAAAAAAATATAGCCTATAAAAGTGCACATGTAAAACAATCGCACGCAACGAGCTATAATTTGAATTTGCAAAACGTAAACCCACAAATACACACAAAACAGACGCCATAAAAAGCAAAACACCTACAAAATTGAAAGATAAAAATACATACACAAAATGAATATGTAATTACTCAATAATACTTAATATATGAAACAACAAACACAGACAAATAAAAAAAAAAATCTGTATAATACACAAATTATGCGTGCACGCCCAAACACCGAAACATTAAACTTTTCAAACATAAACTGCGCTTTCTTTCTGACATAACTATTGATAAAAAAAAAAAAAAACTGAGTGAACTCCAACCCGTTTTTATGTGTGAGCCTTCACGGCTGTGAGTATGGGGATACGAACTCTAATGTTTTTTTTTTCTAAACGGTGAAGCCGTTTTTTGTTCTGTTAATTTGTTTGCTTGTTTCGCTTCCTTTTTATTGTAATTGCTACGGTCTGGTCTATCATGTGTCCACTGTCCACCGATTTTTGTTTTCGAAAAAACGAAACACTAGAAATACATATTTATGTTCAGGTCCGCCCAAGGTTTGTCCCATGATTATTATTTGATGGCAACACACTAGCGTGTGTCTAGATTTAGCGCATGTGTCATCTCGATGATTAGTTTATAAGGGATTGTTGCAGTATCATGGCAAACAATCGGGAAAACAATTCAACCGGCTTCTTGAAACCCGCATTTAGGAAGTAAATACGTCACTTAGTCATGTCGGCCGTCCGCCTCAAAATTTAAGAATTCGCACCGTACAGTTTAAAACTTGAAGATTTAAGGAAAATCAAGACCATTTTATTTTGGTTCTCCACAACGAATTAATGTATTTATTAGGGCTGACAATACTAACTCAAACAACGACAATATTACTTTCCCAGCGCCCAACCATTGTTGCATCTTGTTCGAGTGAGCTATAATCCGATAGTGTGCGTCCCCCATTGTTACATGTTGCAGCATTGTAACATTTTGACAGTGTTAGCCCGCTCCGCCGACGCCTGTCCTTTTTCTGAAAATTCTCGTACGCAAACGAGCTCTAATAAGCACGGCCGTGCTAATATTTATCTTTAAACTCCTCCAGTGCTGGTTTTGCTTATATTAAGATTCAAAATAGCATTGGTTCCGTCTGGTGCTTATAAAAGACAATTAAGAAGACTAAAAAAAAATGTATTTTTGTTGAAGTAAGCACACACTTTTACAGATACTTGGCCGTATATTAAAAACCAATTTACCAATTTAAATATCGTGTATTTCAGAGTTACAACTAACTCCACCCCGTATTGTTATATTACCATACTTTGGCTGTTTTCATTGTTGTAAGTGTGCATTCTAAATCTCGTAATCTATCCACTTCCAACAATCGTGAGCATGCTCTCCATTGTTGCAACAAAGGTGGGTGACTTATACTGCATACTCATACCACTTCCAACAATCGTGAGCATGCTCTCCATTGTTGCAACAAAGGTGGGTGACTTACACTGCATACTCATACCACTTCCAACAATCGTGAGCATGCTCTCCATTGTTGCAACAAAGGTGGGTGACTTATACTGCATACTCATACCACTTCCAACAATCGTGAGCATGCTCTCCATTGTTGCCACAAAGGTGGGTGACTTACACTGCATACTCATACCACTTCCAACAATCGTGAGCATGCTCTCCATTGTTGCCACAAAGGTGGGTGACTTATACTGCATACTCATACTGCACACTTATAGCGCACACTTTTGTTGATGTGATATTTGTTTTGCAACAATGGGCTGGTATAAGTGATTTAATGCACACTTTCGGTGAAGCGACGTATGAGGAGCTGTGGAATCGTCCGAGGGGGCGTAGCCTCACGAGGATGTTGTACAGCTCCGAGGACTAGTTCGTCTCCGTTCCCAATTTGAAGGAAATCGGACGATGGTAAGCATAGTTTCGAAATGGCGGCCATCATAGATGAATAACGACGATGGTGTACATTCATTGTTTCATTTGATATCAAGTAATAGCTGGGTCACTTATGTGCTTAATCTTAAAGCAATCGGGATTTTGCCAGAGGCAGACGTAGGTAGTAGAAACGTAGTTACAGTAATACGGAGATTGTAAGAGCGCAAGAAAGAGCAACAATTGATCTTGAAACTTTAGTTATCTTATCACATAAACAAAAGTGTGCGCTATAAGTGTGCAGTATATAAGTGTGCGGTATGGAGTAAAAGTCACCCACCTTTGTTGCAACAATGGTGAGTTTGCTCACCATTGTTGGAAGTGGCTAGTTTACGGGATTTAGTAGGCACACTTGCAACAATGAAAACGGCAAAAGTATGGTAATAACTAAAGTTTCAAGGTCAATTCTTGCTCTTTCTTACACTCATACAATTTCCGTATTACTGTAACTGCGTTTCTAACCTACGTTGCCTCTGGAAAAATCCCGATTTCTTTCAGATTAAGCACATAAGCGACCCAGCCATTACTTGATATCAAATGAAACAATAAATGTATACCATCGTCGTTGTTAATCTATGATGGCCGCCATTTTGAAATTATGCGTACCATCGTCCAATTTCCTCGCAATTGGGAAAGAAGACGAAATAGTTGAGTCAAAGTGAAACAGTGTATCTACGATCATCACTAATAATTGCAAATGGCCGTCATGCCCAAATCCAATGACATATCGTGACGAACCGAACAACAGCTAGGTCTAACTCCCCCCCCCCCCCCCCACCAGCGACCGCGTTACTTCGCACCAACTAATCGTAACAAACGAGCAAATCTCGTGCAACCTTTGTGATCCCAAAGAATACGCTCTTCCAATGTTTGTTCAAAGCGGCGCTAAAGGAGCGTTCGTAAACCGGGGGGAGGAGAGGATATTGACCAAACGTGTTACAATCTGTTAGGAGTATTTGTCGCTTATTTCTTTTTCAATATTTTATGTAAATTCTTTTACCTAAATTATTTTTCTGACTTCTGTTTTACAAGACTTAATTTTTTTCTGGTCCAACACCCTTAGTTACTACATACAGCTTACAAAAACGAATTCATAAAAAGAACTATACAGTTGGTTTTTTAAGGGTTGGGGGAGGGAGAAATTTTTATATAATTTCTTGGGGGGGGGGTTGTGCCGAGAGTTGCACTGGCGTTACAAGGAGGGGGGGAGTCAAAATTGCTAGAACAAAGCGTTACGTAATTTATGAACGATGCAATAAATGCATGATGATGCAATAAATGCAGACAAATCGTTAAATTATTCCTGTCAAACCGATGTGAAGTATGACAATAAAACAGTTATAACACGGATTTTGCAAAAATGGGCCGGTATAAGTTATTTATACCACGGCTGTGACGTCACGCTAACTCAACGCCATGCTAAATTTCCGTTCGATAAATCCCGTTAACCAACACCGGAAGTGTGCGTCATCGCAAAAAGTGTGGGCTATCAAGTTACCTCACACTTTTGCCGATAACCCACACTTTTACCAATAACCCACACTTTTGACACTTCCGGATCACGCGACCGGGAACATACACCAACGACCAAATACATCGTGAAAAAAAAAACATAACGCAATAAAAACGCACAAAACTTAATTACTTAAAAGGAATGAAATCCCATTCCTGCAAACTCTTATACGTCTCGCCAATAAGCCATTCGCGCGGCGTTAACTCCCCCCTCCCCCTCCCTCCACAAACTAAAATGCAATGACCTTCATTCATACCGCTACCCTATTACCTAGTTTTTAAACAGTTCTCAAACTACAAACGCTCAAAATGAGTTACATACCTTCCCAGAATGTCATTCTATCCCTGCAGCCTTTTATTCGAAAACACAAACGACCTGGCTAGGTGAAATGCGGCGAAACGACGCTGCGTATCCTTCCTGCCTACTCCCCCACAAACGGACACAAACGACTCGTCGGTCTACCAACCACTCCACCCTCAGTAAACTAAAATGGAATGACCTTCAGCCGTTTCGAGAAATTTTTCACAAAACACAAACCCGTTTTAATTAAATGCGAGTTAGCTTGACGTCCCAACCTTGATATAAATATGTTATTTATTAAGAACTATTGATTATCGATTTTTAAACCACGGCTGCGATGATTTGGCCGCTTGACATGCAAATCGTCTCGGGGCTTCATCGTATTTGCATGTCTCGCGGCCAAATCATCGCAGCCGTGGTTTAAAAATCTATAACCAATAGCTTTTAACCGATAACTATTACATAATGCACTCGTTTGGTGAAGCGACGTCCTCGGAGCTGTGCAACATCCTCTTTGGCTTCACCGCCTCGGACGATTCCACAACTCCTCGTACGTCGCTTCACCAAAAGTGTGCATTAAATCACTTATACCGACCCATTTTTTGCAAAATCCATGCTATAACCATTACGTAAAAATAACACCACCACAAACAAAAATTCGTGAGTTTAATAAATGGCATGGATGATTCGTACATGTCTGTAAATTTCATTCACACACTCTACGATAAACCAGTTGGATTAACAGTCTCACAATTCTGTTTATTTTTCAGCCAATGTTAGCCAGGTTAACCAAACCATCCTGACACTTTTTTCCAGCCTTCGGAGGCTTTATCTTTTATTGTTTTTCCAATTTCTTTCGCCTTTTCTTTTGCTTTCTCTGCAAGGTCTTTGGCCTTTTCGCCGAACGTCTTCTTGGATTCAGTTGATGTGGAATTGGCCCCAGGACCACCTGAAATCATTACGGTTCCGTTGTTGCCATTTGCCTCGGCTTCTGACACAATCAGTAGCACGACCAAGGTGAGAGCTGCAATCAGTAGCAATACCCTCATTTTCTAAAACAAACAAAAAAACAAAAAAAAAAACGGGTTAAGTCTGTGTGTTCTTGAAATCAGAAGGATGAGCGCTATAGCTGCATTATTGGTGTGTATATTCCTATATTTGTGTGTTTGAGCTGCAGTGAGTTTTATAACCAGGGATAATAGCATCGTAGGTCGGTTATAGATCCTAGTTTGTTTCATGCATTGTACGCTATTAGTTTTGAGCATATCCAATTGGCTGGGCCCAACTTAAAGGGGGATTGCCACCAAAATGACAAGCAGCAGCATCTATAGCCATTTACCACTATCTAGTTTTGTCTAGCCCTTACTTTCAACAGGAGAAGGAACACACAAATAGTAATCTTTTTACACAACAAACAAGCCACGCGCCTCCTTAATTATTGAGAGTAAAGTTGGTGCGCCCATGTGCACCAGGAAGCAAGCAATAAAGTTAAGCCTAACGACAAACGCGCACTTTTTTCTATATATATCGAACGTTTTTGAAACGCAGATTTTGAACCGCTAGATGGGTGCCACCTAGTGACAGTGACATCGTTAACCTTGACCGCTTGATCCCTGGTGCACGTGGACGCACCAAACTCTAAATTCAATAATTACGGAGGCACGTGGCTAGTTTGTTCGGTAAGAAGAAATTTCTTTGCGCATTCCTCCAGACTATATAATGGTGGACAGGGCTATCGATGCTGCAACCTGTCATCGGTGAAGAGGCACCTTTAAATCCAACGCCAACTGCTACAGCATTGGGCGCTTTCATAAACTCATAAACTCATAAACTCATAAGCGCTAAAGCCCCTCCCCACCTCGTCAATGCAGTTCGTAAACGCTCGGTGAATTTTTCTATGCCACGTCAGCATGACGTCACAGCGGAAGCACCGTTCTCATCGATGCACGAGGCGGTTTTTGCAGTCAATTAGCCACCGACTAAAGATGGCGGACCTACCCTTGTTCTTCGCTGGGATTATTTCCGTAAACGTAATTAACAAAAAAGGGGAGAATGTGGTCACGCAGTATCCCTAGTAAGCTAAAATAAGGTAACAAGTCACTCACCTATAAGGTATAAATGTATTTATCAGCCTGTGTTTACATCAAAACTGCTTTATAACGGGACCATGGAATTTAAAAGTGGTGTTCCCTGACGAACACAGTCCAGCAAGTTGTGCAACACAATAAAACCTTAAATTTTCGACTCTATTTCGAATTTTGACCACAAAATTCACACAATAAAAGTTCCACAATGCGCTGGGCCATAGTCAAATTGTCACTTGTTTATTGCCTATGTGACAAGTGACAAGCCAATAAGCACTGACCTGCAATTTTCTTCTCGAATTTTAAGAGTTGTGCAACGTATGAAAAGGTGAGTGCTGAAAGAAGTGGCGTGCGCTCCGAAAAAAAAAGCGTGCGCCATAAAAACAGATGTTGCCGTAAAAAAAACCAAAAGAGGTGTGCACCGTAAAACGAAACAAGCGGCGTAAAAACCGTACAAATTCACTTGGGTAAATGAGTCACATTATTTTGCGGGGCAACAGCATAAATAGACTTGTCTATATTTAAAGGTCATTGGCAACGTTTGACAATTTTAGGCGAAATTTTAGCCAAAATTTTCTGGCCACATAATCAGTATTTCGCACCCAATACTCGTTGACAGATGCAGATTATAACTACTGTCATTTCTGACGAATAAAAAGATAGTAAATAAATAAATAACGCGATAACACACATCAAGCCCCGGATGTAAAATAAAATTCCGTCATTTAGAATGTTTCTGTAACGATTTTTAAACAGAGTCGCTTTCTTTTTTTAGCAGAAAAGTTTAAAGGGCAAATGATATGTTATAAGATAATAATATAAGATGAATTACACTTTAATTAGGAATGTTTCTGCTCCCTCTGTTAAAACGTTTAAGGCGTGTTCAGGCAACACTTTCTGGCTAAACATCACATCACATCACATCATTTAGGATGTTTCTGTGACGATTTTTAAAACAGTGTCGCTTTATTTTTAGCAGAAAAGGTTAAATGGCAAATAATAATAATAATAATAAATTTATTTGCGAAACAATGCTCCAAACTTACAGGAAGTTTGTGTGAGCAGCAAATACATACAGCCGTCAATAAATAACAATAAATAACACAAAAAAATAAACATGCATTTTACACATAGAGAAAAACAAAAGTACTTTTATAATCGTTAGTTCTCAGTGTTCCCATTATTTAGCTTAATTATCATTGCACATCTCTTATAACTTCTTTGTTATGCCATTTGTATTAAGTATTTCTTTAGTTCTGTTACAAGTTGAGATTTGTTGTTAAATGTTAATAGTTTATCAGGTAATTTGTTAAATATAGTTGGTACATAATACCTTTTATTTCTAGTGCCGTATGTGTTGAAAAAACGAGGTAAAATAAATCTATTTTTGTATGCTCTTAATCCCTGTTTTCTATGTTGGTTTATGTTTTTGTGAGTATTTTCAAAGTAGTTATTTTTAATAATTATTAGGTCTCTTAATTTTATTATTTGTAAGATTTCCATTTCTTTAAAGATTTTTTCAGTTTTTTTCTGTTTGTCTCCAAATAAAACTTTGACAATCTTATTTTGAATTTTTTGTAGTTTATCAGTTATGTAACCGGTTGCGAAACCTTAGGTTTGAATTGCGTATCTTAGTTTGCTATCAATCCAGGCATCATAAAATTTTTTTTTTATTTTTAAAATCAAGTATGTTGTTTATTTGATACAGTTTGGCTAAAACTAGCCTTAACTTTGTTATGGTGTTTTTAACATGTTTTTTTTTTAATTCCATTGATTATCAATTGTAATTCCTAAATATTTTGTCTCTTCTTTTATTACCAGTGTTCTACACGTTTTATTGCAATATTTATAATCAGTTCTATTTCCGGTGTTAATTATTTACAGTTTTCGCCATGTACGAAAATCTCAAATTTTGATTTAAGCTTCATCTTGGGTACAGTAATTATCATTGTTATTGTTTTGTCCTCACTAATGTATAATTCGTTTTCAATGAACCAGCAGTTTATTATATCAAAATCCTTCTGTAAATTATATTTCATATCTTCTTCAGTATTGTTTATGGATAATTGAATCATATCATCTGCAAACAGATAAAAAAAAATGTATTTTCAATTAGCTCGTGGATGTCATTTATAGATATTAAAATAACAAAGGTCCTAATACAGAGCCCTGTGGAACTCCATATTTTATTTCATTTAGTTCACTGAAAGCATCATTTGTTTTTACAGTTAATTTTCGATTTGTTAAGTAGCTTTTTAAAATATGTAGCATTTTCCCTCTAATTCCAATTTGGTTACATTTTGAAATTAAAATATTCAAATCGAAAGAATCAATTAATATTGCTCCGACATACTTTCCATTGTTTAACGCTTGTGTAATTTTTTCATTTAATTCAGTTAGTAAGTCGTTAGCTCCTTTGCGTTGAGTATATCCATATTGATGTATTGACAATAATTAAATTTTTTTCACAAAAATTTCTTATTTTATTTACAAAAAAATTCTCGACAATTTTATCAATAACAGACAGAAGAGAGATTGGTCGATAATTATTATAATCAGTTTGTATTTCTCTTTTATAAATAGGGCGTAAGATTTGGATTTTTAATTGTTCTGGCCATTTTTCTTCGGCTATCATTTTGTTAATTAACAACCGTATTGCAACTGCAAAAATGTTCCCGATTTTTCTTTAATATGCACTGTTTTAATGTTGTCAAATCCAATTGAATTTGTCTTTTTCAGTTCTTTTATTATTTGTTTTATTTCTGTGTCTGTCGCATAGTCAATAAACATTGTATATTGATTTTTTTTATTTCCTTTTTTTTATCAAGGTATTTTTTACTATACAGTTTTCCTTCTAAGAAATGCTCTGTTCTATTTTTACTAGTTTCTTTAAGTTTTGGTATTTGCTGACCAAAGTTTAGATTGAACTTCTTACAGGTAGCTTCAGTTTCTTCTCCTTTAAAAGTTTTTTTTTAATTGTTGGTCAATGTTTGTGTTTGTGTGATATTCACCTGTAAGTTGCTTAAGTCTCCCACATTGTTTTATTATCCTTTTTGTTATTTTCCAAAACGTTTTTATAATAGTTTTGCTTATTCTCAATTATTTTTTTCAACTATTTTTTTTAATCTTTTGTATTTGTCAAATTCTTCTTTGTTTACAGTATCACTTACTTTTAGCATTCTCCAAAGTTTATTTTTCTTTTCAATCAATCCAATTGTTTCATTTGTGATCCATTTTTTCCTTCCATTACTTTTACTAAGTTTTGTTTTACTTTTTCTTACTATTATATTCTTTGAATAAATTAAATTGATTGTATTAACAATTTCTTGGTATACTTGGTTTTCAGTTTTACATGTATTCAATATATTCCGGTCAATTTTATTTAACTCATCGTTTATTTTTTGATCGTTGTAATGTATTTGTTGATTAAAATCCACATCCTTTAGGTTACTTTTTTCTTTTTGATGTATTTTTTTATTTGCAGTGTTTGTGATTTTTTTTATTTACTTTGCATGCATGAAATAGTGATCCGCGATTTTTATTTCAACCGTTGCACTATTCCCAGTATTATGCACACTTTTAAATAAAATGTGATCAATACATTAATTTTGTATGTAGTAATCATTATTCTTCTTTCTTTTTGTTAATTCAACACGTGTCGGAGAGTCAATTAAGGTTTCAAATCCTAGTTCTGCCATGCAGTTTTGGTACTTATCAATTATATTTTGTTCAAAATTATCTTTATTTGTGTCTTCCGTCTGCAATATATCAATGTTTACATCTCCAATCAAGATGCATGTTGTATTTTTTTTTCATTTTTTTATTAAATAAACTCTTTAAATCTGCAATAAAATTAAGTTTATTGCTATCAGGTTTTCTGTAAATTACACATATTTCAAAGATTTGATTTGTGGAGATAAAATTTATTACTAATGCATTGTTTGCCCCAATTATAGTTTCTTGTGATTTTAATTTGTCAATATTTTTATTTGATTTATAAAGATCATTATTCCTCCTCCGCGGTTTGTGTTTTCTCTTGTAATAGTTTTTTTTTTTTTTTATGTTATATAGATCAATTTCCTCTTTTTTAATATTAATTTCTGTTAAGATAATTAAATCCCAAAAAAGTACATCATTGTTTGTTATAAAAATAAATTTGTCAAAAATAAGTTTTCAAAAATCTTATTTATGAATTGATTTTTAAAACTTTGTTTAGTGCATTTGATTAACAACAAGTTCATTTCATGGGTCGTTTGTTGCTTGCACAGTTTCACTTGTATTCTCGTTAATTAGGATTAGTGTTTCTAGATCAAGCTCACTTTTAAGTACATATACATGTTTTTCATTTTCATTCTTCCTTAAGTTGATTTTACCCTCACGGAACCAGATAAATCTGTATCTGTTCTTTAGTGATTGCTTGGCCTTCCACAAAAGACTTTTATAGAAGGTGGTTAGGTGCTCATTGATAAAAATGCGATTATCACTTCATCACCATAAACCTCTTTGTTCGTAACACGCTGCTTATATTTTTTCGTTAACCAGATGTCTCTGTATTCACGACACTTAAACTGAATGATGATATTTTCAGAACGGTTTTTGTTTTTCGTCGGGATCCTGTGCACTTTATCAACATGCCAGTCTCTGAATTCTTCGATCTCTAAAATGTCAACCAGACCGTGTATGGTGTCAACTATGTTTTCGTTTTTCACTTATCTATTCCGTAGATTTCTAGATTTTTATTTCTTGCATATTGTTCTGCTTCTTGTTGTGTTTGTTTGATTTCATGAAGTGATGACTTTAGGTTTTTTTGTTTCTTCATTGTCAGCAGTTTTTAGGCACTTCAGTTGTTCTTCGATACAATCCATGCGCTTATTAAGTTTCTTGTTTTCTTTTTTGAGTTCAAGATTTTCTTTTCTCATTTCTTCATAACTTGTATTAAAGAAATTCATGCTTTCTATTATTTTCTCATTGTTAAATTTGATTTCCTGTAACGTTTTCTCAATTCTGGCAATTGCCTTGTCTCGCTCATTATCATTTGATGCTCTCGATTCTTCAATTTTATCTTGATGTTGGTTTTTTTCTGTACTTGTTTTATTTTTTCCGTTATTTTCCACATTCATTTCTTCAGTTTCGGTTTTGCTTTCTTCGTGCACGCTATCGTCATCCGTTATTTTGGCAGTATTTTTTCCTGTTCGTGTGTCTCGTTCCTTCTCCTGTTTACCTCAGTTTGTATTTACTCGCACTGCTTTACATCTTCGACACTTCCATGTGCCTGTTTTTTTTCCCATGGCTTTGATGGTCGTTACCGCGAGTCCTGTACAGTTATGATGGTATCGTCCATTGCAGGCCGTACATCTTAATTACTTCTTCACAATTCTGGCATCTAAACGTCGGCATTTTTTTTTTTTACGTGGTTTACTTTATATTGTTACGAAAGCACTAGCTTCTTAGCACGGAGTGATGTCGTCATTTGCCATTTCCTCAGCATGTAGTTGTGACGTCATTTGCCATCTTGTTAAATCGCCCTGCTGGATTTTTGTCCATCAACTCAAAATTTCAAATGTACAATCCTCCTCAATTACACTCACTAAAGGGTCAATCTCGGTCTCAAAAAACTCACCCAGGTGTCCGATAACAGTCCTGCTGAAGCATAATTTCGCTGCAATTCAGCAAATGGTATTTTGAAGGCAAAATCTTGGAGCCAAGAAATCGGCCTTGCCCATTCTGCTAGCTAGCCTCAAAGCGCCTCAATGATATATGATAATGCTATGATATATGATAATAATATAAGTTGAATTACACTTTGATTAGGAATGTTTCTGCTCCCTCTGTTAAAACGTTTAAGGCGTGTTTAGGCAACACTTTCTGACTAAACATCACATCACATCACATCATTTAGGATGTTTCTGTGACGATTTTTAAAACAGTGTCGCTTTTTTTTAGCAGAAAAGGTTAAAGGGCAAATTATATGATATATGATAATAATATACGATGAATTACACTTTGATTAGGAATGTTTCTGCTCCCTCTGTTAAAACATTTAAGGCGTGTTTAGTCAACATTTTCTGGCTTGATTGCGTATTGGGGGATTGGGGTGCGAATGTACTGCTTCGATCATCGGTGACTTGTCCTACACTAGTACATTACAACTAAGTACAAAAACCAACTAAAATACTTCTGTTACATACAGTATTTTATAGAAAATTATAAAATGATACAATACTTTAAAACGTTTAGTGCCATTTCTTGCTACTGCGTGTCACTGTTAAGAACTGTTTGAACCTCGTTAGTTTGTACGGGTGCATTTTAATCATTTTTCCAAGACAGACAAACATTAAATCCAAATGATAAAAAATACAGGCCAACATCTGAAAACTACAAAGGCTTTAAAATACCGTTAGGATGACACATTTTCTTGACAGCAGCCCCCGGTGGCAAGAAACTGTATCAGAAATGGAAACTTTCAAATTATAGGGCAGTGACACAACGTAGTATTATTGTATATAACTCTATGCTGGAGCCAGTAACTGGGATAGCTGCAAGGGTCACTGGAGGGGGAAAAGAAGGGCGTCTTACTGAAGCCAATGCTATTAGACTGGATATTTTAAGCCTATAAACGTTGCAGAAAACAACGTTTTTTAAGCCTAAGAAATCCGCTCTCAAAGCACTGTCTTGACTAGAAATGCCGTTTGTTTTCCCTTACACTTTAATCTAGTGCACCTTGTAGTTATACCCTCCAGATGCTAGCGCATAGTCAATATGACGTCACTTGACGCTACTCTATTTAATAATAATAATAATAATAATAATAATAATGTAAGTTTGTTGCAAACTCAACCAAAATAGCAAGGACCGGGTGGTCACTAACCGCCATCCGATGGTAAAACCAAATATTATAAATTGCAACATCACACTTTATAATTTTTTAGGCTAGTATCTTATGATTTTTCTTTGCGCTCTATTGGCATAAAAAATTTTAATTTTTACCGCATTATTTTTTTAGATTTTTGATCTCACGGTAATTATTGCACAGACACAGATGAAACGTCAAGGTTATTACAAGGTAAATGTTAGCAGGATGCTATTAAATTAGCTCCCCAATATTCAACAGAAAAGTTCCCAGACGCAACTTTTAAAACGGATTTGTACGAAGGGATTGACTAACGGGAAGTAAATAGACCTTTGGGGCGGTATTGATGTGAAAGATCGAGAAAAATGGCGGTGGGAGGAATGTACCTTTAATTTTTCCTGGTGAAATTAATAATTTGTGAAGACAAACAGTAAACAACAGTAAACAGTCCAGTAAACAGCCCTACTGAGTTTGATGGGCTAAAACAAGCTTTCAGAAAAGTTTGATAATTTTACTACAGATGGCTGGAAGCCTATTTAGTTAGAGAAGAGATCGTCATTTTTCATTGTTCAGCAATCAAAATTACACAATTCTTTTTTTCATTATTATTATATTCCTTTCACAGGTTTAAAACTAATTGTTTAGAAGCACACATTTCTGCGTTATTGCTTTTAGTTCCTCTAGAACAATAAAAAAAACACATTTTAATGATTATTTACATGATGAATTGTTAATGCAAAATTTGGAATTAATACCAAATCCATACCGATCTTTCGTATGACTATTTTCCATACTGATTGGAAGGTGGTTTTCACTAGTTGGTGTTCCCCAGCAATGCCGGCATTTTTAATATCCTGTAATGCGTGTAACTGCTTTTTGCAAATTAGCAATTTTATTTTAAACATTTCATATTATAATATGCAATGAACATATACTATAATAATTAGTGTATATTCATTGTATTAGTAAAAAAAAAGATGTAATACACGAGTGTAATAAATTATAAAACTGACTTCCAAATTTGTTGCAAAACCAGTGATGTAACTGCTGGCAGCTACATACAGGAGCTTTATACTGCTCACTGCGCTAGGTCACACCATAGATTGGAAAGTTAGTTAGTCATAGCATCCTACTTCATCCAGTCCTATGCGGGGCCATACTTGTAGTTGAGGCTACTAATATCTTTGATAATCATTTGCCTTTGGGTAGCTTCGAAAATAAAAGCATTAGCAGAGGTATTAGTAGCCATAACTTCCGCTAGCATGTAGGACTGGAAGAACTGAGATGGAATATCTAGTTAACGTGGTTAACGTGGCCTATGGTCACACCAACGTACGATGTAATCAAGCGGCGGTTTCATACCGTGCCTTTATGCTAGGTCAAGAAAGCGAATGATGCATACTAGGCCTATTGATGCAATCGTGTGGCGGTTTCATACAGTGGTTTTATGATAGGTGAAGAAAGCGAATGATGCAAACTAGGCCTAATGATGCAATCGTGTGGCGGTTTCGTACAGGGGCCTAGGTCAAGAAAGCAAGCAATGCAAACTAGGCCTAATGATGCAATCGTGTGGCTGTTTCGTACAGTGGCTTTATAATAGGTCAAGAAAGCAAACAATGCAAACAAGG